>JAOXJK010000069.1:41331998-41342338 GCA_025774025.1 Xenus cinereus
GAGAAGCTGTGGCTGCCCCATCCCTGGAGGGGTTCAAGGCCAGGTTGGAGGGGGCTTGGAGCAACCTGGTGTGGTGGTTGGTGTCCCTGCCCAGGGCAGGGGGTGGCACTGGATGGTCTTTAAGGTCCCTTCCAACCCAAACTGTTCTATGTTTCTATGATCTCTTGCTTTGGGGTCATGCTTCCCTCCCTCATGACTCCGGTCAGTGTTGTGGTGAGCTCTGGCACATTACTGAGACTCGGATGTTGACTGAACCATCACTGGCAGGGCATGAATGGTCTCCATTACAATGATTTGACTAAGAAAGGTTTAATATCGGACCCTTCTTTGCCAGTTCACAGTGGACATAGGTGTCATTGTTTACTTGTGGCTGAGATGCTCAGTGACCAGAATTTATTAATAGTGTCCAAGCTGTTGTGACTTGGGTTTTTTTTATTCTTTCTTGAGGTGACAATTTATCCCAGCCCCATCTTGCAGCCCAGGGCATGCACTAGACCTGGAGGGTGCAGTTGCATTTCTCCTTTAGCAGTTTTGATTTTTACCTGGTATTTTTCTTCCCTTGATCCTCCCTCCCTCCCTCCCTGTCTAATCTCCATGCCCCTCCTCTCCCTTCCAAAGATATCTCCAGTTTAAGGCACAGGTTTCTGAGGTGTTTGATGGACTCGTGCATTGTCCACAATTCTGTATTGCTCTCTGATGTATCTTTTAATTGCAGTTGCAGGTGTGACTGCAGCAGGCAAGATGCTGCTGAGCAAGGTGTGGTCGAGCGAGGTCAGGAATTAGAAGCAGAAAAGTGGTTTTGGTGTAGACTTCAGCGCAGGCCATCCTTGGACATTGCACATCCTCGGGCCACTTGTCACCTCCTTGGGCTTTCGGTGCCCAACCTGAACATGCCGTGGGCTATCCACCAAGGTTTGCAAAGACAGGTCCCACTGACACTGTAGTCTTAGCTTTGGTGGAAATCTCTGCTCTCCCATTCCCTGTTCAAAACCAAACAAACAAAAAACCAAAAAAAAACCCCAAACAGCAGATTCTGAAAACCAGCTTCTAGTAAAAACATCCCTTCAGCCTGAGAAAAATCCTCACTAGAGCAGTATAGTCTAAGAGCACGGGAAATCTAAAACGTAGTTTCAAGTTAAACTTATTCCTAGGGAGAAAAGTGTGTGTGTAAAACCCCAGGCTTCGGTGGAATAACCTCACAAAATAAAGCAAATAGGGCGAGCAGCACGGCTGGCTGACGTTTCCAACCTTGCATAGCCTGCAATTTCCCTTTGCATGTTGTGAGCAGCTTAAATGCAAGGATATACTGGGTGTGAGACATCTTCCTCTGCGGGGAGTCTCTCCGTCGTAAAGGAGATTCATGGGAGAAGCGGACTGGCTTTAATGGCTGTGTTTTAATTGCCCCAATGCATCTGCTTCTCCTTGTCTGGGGGCTCTTGATTGTTTTTCCCCAGTTCTCAATATTGTCCTTGACTGTTGTTTTGTTTAAGAGGCGAAACAGCTACTTCCATTTGCATTACTCTTGCACCTTTTGCACCCAAAAATACTGAAGTGCTGGGCAAAAGAGGCTTGCACTGATTCTTGTGAGAGAGCGGCATCATTTATTCCCTTTTTAACCATGAGGCTGAGGGAGATTAAGCAGCTTTGTGAAGGTCATGTTGGAAAGTATGTGGCAGCCTGGGGATAAACTCCGGGACCTCTGGGCTCCCGAGCGTGCCCTCTCCTGAATTGTTTTCATAGGTAGGAATCAGGTAAAACCAGGAATATTTCAGATTGAATTTATTCAGTAAAACAGTGAATCCCAAATATACATGGGAAATCTGGAGTAGGAGATAAAAATAAAAGAGGGCGCTGTCTTTTTTAGTGTTGTTCCTGGTGTTAGACATTCAATACTTAAAGATTTTTAGTTGCCAGGTGTTGGAAGGAAAAAGACATTGTCCATATGCTCAGTGCTGTAAGCATCTGTGTACTTAAGTGCATCATTTTAAGATCATCCATCTCCTCTTGGTAGAGTTGAACTCTCTGCCGCTGTCCTCAAAGCTCTCAAATGGACTCTGGTACCTCTGAAGATGTTCTTCATCCTTGGTGGACCATTTTCCAAGTGACTACGGAGTGTGAGGACACACACATCTGCCTGGATGGGAAATTCAGGGCGCTCTGACAAATTTAAAGTTGCTGTCTACAGCTAAGAGTGGCTGAAAGGAAGTAATTTACTTAAAAAAAATTGAATACTGGGGGGAAAACATCTATTTCTGTAGCAGTTACGAAGAGCAAACTCAGAAATGTCGGTTGCAATGGCAGGCAGCAGCTGCCCACAATTTCAAAGGCCTGGAGATAAAATTCAGGGCTGGTGGTCTGAGCCTGGTGGGAAGCACTGACAGATCTGAGAGGAAAGCAGGTTCCTTGAACTGGCTTTGCTTTTGGGTCTTCTGCCAAGTCCTGGGGTCGTGGCTGGCTGGGGACCGGGCTGCAAAAACCTCACGCCCAGGCAGCTTTCCGGGCACCTGAAACCAGTGTGGCGAAATAAAACACTTGAGAAGTTCGTAGCTCTTCATGGCATAGTCTGTGTGTCATGTTCTCCAGATGGTGGACCTCTTGGTCAACTAAGTCACTCCACCAGAGTGTGCCTTCCATCTTTCCTCTGCCAGGTTAACCGGGAGAGCAACTGAGCTGGTCCCAGTAAAAGCTGAAGAAGAGCTCTTCGGATCTCAGACTTCTCCCTAAAAAGTTCTGAGATTCCGTCCATCCCAAAGAGTTGAAGGCAAGATCATCTCACGCTTCCTCCATAATTCTTATAGATAATGGCATATTTTATTTCTGTGGCTCCTGTGTTTGCTGGCCCTGGCCCCGCAGAGTGTTTTATTGCACCGAGCGGATGCTGGGAGGATTTATTGTCCTCTATTTAGCCCGGTGCTGCTTCATTGTTCCACTCGGTGCCGTCCTAACCCAGCCGACATCCAGGCTGCCCGTGTCCCGTGTCAAACCCGTGCTCGCTCTCCGTGGGCCGATTGCCGTCCGATCATTCCCACATGTACGTCACCCTCCCCAAGGGCTCCCCAGCGGATCTGCTCCCACTCCTTCCGGGCGTTGTTCACAAGAGCTATGAAGTTTAGTGTTGCAAAAACCGAGCTGCTTTGGAGTGATTTGGAGTAGAGGTTTTCATCATCCGTGATGGTTTCTCCTGGCGATTGCTTTCTTTCAGTCATTTATGTAATTGCGGTACTCGGTTTCCTGTGGATTTTTATACTTCATTTGAGATTCATCTGAAGATGGCATGTTCCCATCTCTAGGAATGTGGCCAGATTGAGACATGAGCTGCCTAAGCTGGCTGCTCAAATTGCAGGCCATATTTTTGTTTCATCCTGAGATGCTGTTCTGATTTTCCGAGGTGTCCAAGACACAGCCTCCCAGTGCCTGCAGTAGCCGTGTAATTCATGACCAAGAGTATTTTATAGTTATCTCTCTTTCCATCGTACTTAATTCCAACAGTAGCTTCTCATGAAGACCGGTTTCAGTTATACTTAGGTGATATTTTCATTTCTCTATCGACTGATGGCTCCAAATGACAGGTACTAGCGTGTGTGTGCGTGAGCAACTGCCTCTCCGTATGGATGCTGTGAGCGCTGCAGAGCCTGGCACCGGGTCCTGCTGCGTCTTCAGCCACGGGGCTCAGTGACCAAGCAACGAAAGGAATTTAACGCTTGCAGGGATATTGGCATTTTCCTAGGTCATTTGAAGAACGGTCGATTCCTGTACACGGGGGTAAGGCCTAAGGTTTCCACCCAGAAAAGTCAAGGACACAAATATAAGTGGATGTGTCCTTCATAGAGCTGTGGGTTTCCGTGTGCCCCACAGTCTCTGCCCCACAGACGGAGCAGCTCAGGCTGTGAAAACAGGCTGCCCTTAACGCTTTCCTTTTGCCGAAGGAGAATATTGGGTTAATACATGCAAAAAAGGTGAAAAACTTAACTTAAAATTAACAGATCACAGACCTTTAAAAGCAGACTAGTGGTTTTGTCAGAATATCGTTTTACCAAAACATCGTTTAGAAGCCGAGCAGCCGGGCGGGCAGACCTAGAAAGGAGCTGGTTCAAAACACGATAAGCTAATGGAACGTTAAAAAATAAAAATCAAAATCAGTATTTTCAAGGAGTGTGAGGCTAAGGCCTTAGTAAAGGGTCTGGGTTCCCCCAGCCCTGCTTTCTCTGTATAAACAGCGTACGTGGATAATATGGATCCAAGAGAAAGTTCACTGCCTTGAATCACTGGTTTATTGCATTTTAACGACTGTAACACTGTAACCACAGGATGTTCCAATGTATTTAAAAAAAAAAAACCACCTTTTTGGGTTTTCACTGCAAGGATTGTGTGTACCTTGGCTAACTCTGCCTGTCCCGCCTTGCAGGGCCACCCCTTCATCGTGCAGTACAACGACGGGAACGCCGAGGTGGTGTCCATGTGGGTGTGCAGGATGCTGGAGGAGCGGCGATCGGCCCAAGGACCGCAGTGAGCTGGGGACCGGCCCACAGCACGACCACAGCTCCTCCTGGACCAGCAGCACCAGCCCCGCGCTTCCAACTCTCAGCCTCTCGGGATCGTATTTTACTAAAAATATTTTCTAGAAGCATCAACGAAACCTTGCAGGATCTTTGTTGCCGCCTTTCCCTCAGCACCGCATTAAGGAATTTCCTTCCCGGGTTTATTTTGTTGCTGAGCAAATTAATGTCCTCAGATTATCTTCAGTTAAACTGTACACAGCCTTAAAGCAAGTATTTTATATCTCTATTTTTTTGTTACTGAATGTATTGTATATTTCCTGCCTCCAGAGTATTTTTTAACTGTTGGTCTTTTGCTATTGTACAAATGGCACGCCGAGCGCGTTCAGAGGATGTCGTAGAGAGTCGTTGGCTCTCTGCGAGTGCAGGCATCCACAAAACGCTGGTTTTAAATGTTAAAACGAAAGCAAACAAACAGAGAAGAAGTGTCTGGACTTGCCCATCCTGCGAGGAGGTTGAGGGATTGCCCTTCCGGAGTGAAAGAAAAGGTATGAAGCGATGGGCAGAGCCTGCTGCTGAGAGTGGGGTTTGCTGGGAGCACCAAGCAGGAGAGGACACGACACACAGGGGTGTGCGAAGAGCATCCGTGCTCAGGCACTGCGGGCTCTTCCCTAAATGCAGAAGGGTTTTATTGAGGTGGGAAAAAGTGAGGTGAAAGAGGACAACGCTCCCCTAAATGGAGAAGGGGTGCTGCTGGGCTAGCACCAGCCAGAGCCGGTGGCCCCGAGCCCTGCACAGCCGAGACGGGCTGTCGGCCTCTGGCTGCGAAGGGAGGGTGGCCCCGGGCACCAGAGTTTGCCGACAGCGGCGGCGTGAGGTTCTGCCCCTGCTGTCGGGGAAGCCGAGGGCCACGGCACAGGGTTTGTCCCACTGAAGGACATCGGGGGCTGGCACGGCGTCCCGGGAGCTTGTGGGACCCCGCGCAGGGGGCCGTGGCTGTGCTCCCTCGTGGCCAGGGAACAGGCTGCGGGGATTTACTTATTGTCACAACAGTCCGTGGCTTCGCTGGGAGGCATCTTGCCTTTCTCAGCTCGGCCTCGGTCACTTATTTTCTCACGTCGGGGTCGCTGCACGACGGGTGCAGCCCCGTCAAGCGAAGGCTCCCAGCTTTGCTGTTACTGTAAAGAAACGACGACTGCGACGTCTCTGCTGTGGATTTGTTACCCCTGCGATTCCCGGGTGTGTTTCCACAACGGACTGACACAGATTTAATCAGTCCTTGTGTTAAGATGCTTATTAAAAAAAAACCCGAACAAACCCACGGAAGAGAGGAGGACTGTGAAAGGCAGAGTTGGGGTGTGTGACTTGGGTGGGGGAGGAGGTTGGGGGCTTTTGTTTGCTTGTTTTTGCATTAGAAATAAACTTTTGCTAAAAAAAAAAAAGCAGCTCAGGTAGTTTATTATTTACTGGCAGCTTAAAAAAAACCAACCCAATTCGGTGAAAAATTCCTCCTGAACCACCGCAAATCCTAAATGTTTCTCTGGAAGGAGCCTGGAAAAGACTTTGTTTCCTTCCTTGGAGGGATCGTTTGTCTTCTTTTGAAGTATAGAGGTTGCAGGCACCAACTTATAGACTAAAGTTTGTCTTAATTGCTCTGATGTCACAACCTCCCTGGCAGATAACAGTACAATGAATGAGTCAACAGCCCCCGTACCTTCAGGTCCTTTTTCTAAAGTGAGACAAATTTCTTCCCTGTGAGCCAACCAGACTATAGGCAGCTCTCCCATTTATTTATCTCTAACAGTTTGCATTAGCTTTCTCCGGATAAAAAGTCTCTCCCTTGGATTTAGTTAAAAAAGTCAGTAAAAACCAAGGCTTTTCCTCTCGCTTTCCCTGGCGGGGAGGTCGGGAGGGGAAGACGTCACCCTGAGAATCCGTGCGGGATGCCAGCCGATGGGAACGTGAAAAATCTCCTGGCTGAGGGGCTGACAGTGTTATAATTCACTGGCACGCGTCTGAACCTTGCTGTCTTCATCAGTACACTTAATCAATCCCCCGGTCACACGGGAGGTTTGGGGCCTCTGTCATCTTTCCTCCCCCAAGTCCTTGAATTTGGTGGAGGGAGGAGGACGAGTCCTTGGGGGTCTGCTGGTGGCACTGCTTCTGCCCCGCTCCCCTCCCAGCGCTGGGTTAGCGCCGTTTTGGGGGGGATTAGGGCTGGAGGGGGAAAACTCGGCTCCTCGTGAGCACGGCCAGCCTTGGTGCCACCCCGAGGGTCGGGCAGCAGCGAGGTTGAGCTCCCTGAACTGCCACCTCCTGCCTCGGACACGGTGTCTGGATGCTGTGTCCCCACAGGAGGTCTGGGACCCCACCTCCTGCCTCGGACACGGTGTCCCTGGATGGTTTGTGTCCCCACGGGAGGTCTGGGAACCCACCTCCTGCCTCAGACACAGTTTCCCTGGATGGTTTGTGTCCCCACAGGAGTTCTGGGAACCCACCTGCCTCGGACACAGTGTCTCTGGATGGTTTATGTCCCCACGGGAGGTCTGGGACCCCACAGACCTGTCTGCCTTGCTGCCTGGGGGCTACTGGGGGTCCCCCCCAGCACAGCACCTTGCCCTCCCCTTCCAACCCACATCCCAGCCCCGCTTCGCACCCACGTCTGCAAATCCCTGGTGCCCACAAAGCCAAATTCAAGCAGTCCAGCCCAATTCTCGCCACCACCCATCAGCACCAAGGGATAAAAGTAAGCAGAAGAGGGGGGAGGCAATAAAATTGGGCCAGGATCTGGGCAGATTTAGCTCCAGTGGGTGCCCCCACCCACGGCAAGCAGCTCCCTGGCCAGTTTGCTCCCAGCCCGGGCTCCTCTCCCTGCACAAGTGTGTGCCCCCCCCATGTCTGTGCCACCCAGGAGCCAGGGTGAGCCTGGCGTGGGGGATGCAGGGTCCCCCCCAAACCTGACTGAAGGGGTCCCCAGGGGGTGCAGCATGACAAAGCGGGGGCTGCAGTGCTGCGTCGAAGCCCAGGAAATCCCACCCACGCAGAGGTGACTTTGAGATCACCAGGACACGTGAAACGTGCCGCTGCGAGCCCGGCCCCGGGCTCTGCCTCCAGCCTCGCGTGTAACGTCACCCTGAAACTCCTCCTGCCGCCGCTTTTTGGGGGTCTGAACCAAGGCATTTCTTGCAGAAAATGCAGCAGTGTTACACCCTACGGCTGAGTCCTGCTCGGAAGCCGGCGTGGGGGGGTCTTAACAGACGCACCAATGCAGCAGTGGATGCTACAGCTGCGCTGAGTGATCGCCCCCCCTCCCATCTCCCCCAGCCCCACTCCTCGTCCCACCACCTCATTTAGGGACTCCACCTGCAGCCCCACACCGGTCTCTGTCACCTCTCTCCCTGTAACCCCAGTCGTGGTGGTCCCGACAGACCCCGTCTCCCGCGGGGATGCGCGTGCGGGAAAACCTGGGTGTGTCCCGTCTGTGCCAAAACTTCCAGTATTTTCAGGTTTTTTCTTCCTCTGCCTGTGATCCTCGCCAGGCAAAGCTCATCCTGTGAGATGAGCCTGGGGGTGGTTTGCCTTTAAACGCAGCACAGAATTAGAAAATATTTGGTTTCCCGAGTCCCGTGGCCAAACACATCCTGCTGTCAGCTTTCCAAAGGCGAAGTGTCAGTCTTTGTTTTCCGAACAACAGCCTGGAAAGCTCTGTGTGTGTCTGTCTGTGTCTGGCCGCACGCGTACGTGTGGCAAAGAAACCAAAAACAGGGAATTGCAGTGGGCTGTGGCTTTGAGGGGTCCCCGACCCATCCCTCTCCCTGGGCTTCCCATCCCTCGAGCAGGGACGGCGGCAGCCGGTGACGGGGTGACGTTAATAACGGAGCAATCACTGGGAACGGGTCTTAGGAGCTTCGTTTGATCCCTTTGACATCCGAGGGCGTAAGCAAAGCCGAGGACTGACTCTGGGAGCGGTGTATGTGGTTTTCCTGCCTCGCGGAGCTTCGTGATCCTGCGGGGAAAAGTTCACCTGGAGGCACCAACGGGAAAGGGGTGGACTGCAGGGCCCCTCCTCGCATCTCTGTGGTACAACGTCTGAAGCAAAACCTGGGAATTTGGGTCTTTGCAGGAAAAATAAATAAATAAATCCCTCGTCCTACAGGGAGCAAAATCCAGTGGGAGCCCACGGCAGAGACCACTGTTTGGTGCCAGAGGGACTTTGGCTGCGGGTGGGGAGGGGGGCGATGCCACCAGGGCAGGCAGACGGCTCCTGGCTGGGCTTTCTGGCTCCCACTGACCTCCCTCTGCCCAGCGCTGCCTCCAGGTGGGACATCCCGGGGGGGGCACCACCATCCAGCCCCACAGGAAACGCACATGGGACCCCCCCCTCCCCCGGGCAGCCTGCAGCCTCAGCCAGCGAGGAAGAGGAGGGAGAAGGGGGATGCTCGGCCTCCTGGCGACGAAGCATCTTTGTGCAGAGGCTTTTCCTCAGGCGGCAGAGACAAACGTGGCAGAGACCCAGCAACACCCCCCACAGACCCGTCCTGGCTCGGCCGCCGGGAGCTGAGCCACGCAGGCCTGGATGCACCCACGAGGCTCAGTTAAACACACCACAGGTGATTCCAGCTCGGTGAGAGCTGCAGGAGACCCAGCTGCAGCCTCTCAGCTTCTCTGGAGGGTGCTCAGGAGCCCCTCTTCAGCCCTGTGAGGTTATTTGTGGGTGAATCCTGCCCCACGCAGCCCGGTCCCTGCCCCACTGCCGTCCTGCGGCTGCCCTCTGTCCCGGGCAGGAGCCAGACGGAACCCCAGATGCTACAGCTTGGTGGCCACGATGTCCCTAAGGTCGGAGCCAGGCCCCGGGGAGCAGAGGGGCTCCCCAGTGAGGAGAGGGAGCACCGCTGCGCGATGGTGAGGTCCTGAGCTATTGCGGTCATTTTTAGGATAACTTGTCTTCAGCCTTCCCCAGGGGACCCCTCAGGCTGGGGGGGCTCACGGGCACCGAGGGGCACGAATCTGGAGGGAGAGGGGGGGGGACTGTTCCCTGAAATCGCTGGCCTCATCCTGCTCTCCCAGCTCACCAGTATTGCACCATCAGGCTGCCTGGCCTGGGAAAGCTTAATAGGGGGGAAAAAAAAAAAATTAAAAAAAAAAACCAACAAAAACCCACCTCTAAATCTTTTGGTCACGTTGAATAAAAAGGAGGTTGTGCTTTAAGGAAGGAAAAGCTCCCAGGTCTGTGCCTTTCCCTGCGGGGAGCTGCTGCGGAGGCTGCCGAGGAGCCGCGCTGACCCGGGGCTGCTTTACCTTCGGTGCAGAGAACGGCCATAAACCAGCAGCGTGCACCACGGGCAGGATTTATAGATTGAGCCTCCCCGGCTACCGGAGCGGCCGCCGCTTGGCCCCGGTACCCGCTGCGGCTGCTCCCGCCGCCCGGCCCTGCAGCCAAAGGTCAAGGTTTATAAGTAGCCGGTCAGGCCCGGAGACGTTTAACGGCAAATGGATGTCTGGGGCTTTTACGGGCAGGAGGAGGAAAACTTCTCTGCAGCCCAGACGGGCCCCGCACGCAGGTGAGTGCGGCTCCGTCCTGGGGGGGCTGCGGTGCCCGGCTGCCCCCCCCGGCACGGCACGGCCTACCGGGGCGAAGGCAGAGTTAATTGCTGCCCTGGGCTCATCCCGCTCCATCGCCGGTTTAACCCAATCGATAAAGTCGTGTCCATCGATCCTCTACGTCGCGTTCCTCCGCAGCCGCTCCGGCAGAGGGAAATTAGGCAGATTTAGAGGCAGCAGGGATGGTGCGGGGAGGGCTTGGGGGGCCGGGAAGGTGAGGGGCAGCACTGCCACTGGTGGGGG
>JAOXJK010000069.1:41356242-41374702 GCA_025774025.1 Xenus cinereus
CAGTGCTGAGTACAGGGGCACAATCACCTCCCTACTTCTGCTGGTCACGCTATTTCTAATACAAGCCAGGATGCCGTAGGCCTTCTTGGCCACCTGGGCACACTGCCGGCTCATATTCAGCCGATTGTCAATTAGAACCCCGATTTTTGAGAGCAAGGGGGCTGCCCCAGCGCGTGGGTGGACACGGGGCTGGTAGATGTTCTCCGGCAGCGATGGGTGGTAGATGTTCTCCGGCAGCGATGCGAAGCGCCCGACCCATCAGCTGCCGGGTTTAGGCAGGGTGTTTGCGTGGTGGGGTGGGCGCAGGGGACAGCACGGGACTGCACCGCTACGGCACGCGTGGTGGGGACCCTTGGGGTCTCTCGGGCCCCAAACCTCCGTCCTTGGCCCTGTGGGGAGCGGGATCAGCTCGGATGCGGGTCGTCTCTGCGGTGGCGGCAGCGTGGCCGGATTCAGAGGACGCCAGGAGATGGCGTTCCCAGCGCCGCTCTGCGCAGCGCTCCTCGCCGGAGTTTGCCTGGTTTTGAACTGAGGTTCTGTGCAACTTCCATGGAAACTACCAAAATTATCCCTGGGGAAAGCAAGTCTGAGCCTGAGGGGGGGTTGGGGGCAACAGGCGGAGCCGGGCCATCGTCTCCGCGAGAGATGGACCTGCAGCGGTGAAGCCGTCCCTCCTGAAGCAGCAGCTTTGGGGGGCAGGAGAGCAAACTGTCGGGTGGGCTTTAGGGTGACGGTGCTGCTGCTACGGACGGGGGATGGCGGCCGTCAGTGAGTTCAAAGGCGCTTGCACAATATTCTGCTGGAGGACTTGAGGGGAAGAAAAGGAGCAACGGGTGGATGTCAGTCCCATCCGTGCAGGGGGTGGCAGGGCGCCACGGATGGGGGGGGAAGTCCCGAGAGGCTCGCGTGTCCTTCACAGGTTTGCTGACCCCCCAAAAAAAAAGCTCAGGGGAGAGGGGAAAAGCAGCCGCCCCGTGAAATTCTGGTGGTGGGAGAAACCTGGACTGAACTGAAGGTCACAGACCTGATTCTGGGGACTAGACCAACGGTATCGTTACACGTAATCTAAGATGCTCTGTCCTGAAGCGAGGGCAGACTCTTCTGTCAACACATAAGGCTCTCACTGGATTTACGGAATAGTATGGGAGAAACAGTGCTGTAGTTGGGCGAGCACCAGGAAGGCTAATACTGGAGCTAAAAGTGCCTCCTTGAGGATTATTTAGGTTCCACCAACTGTATCATTAAAAGACACATTTGCTTGGAAAGTCTAATCGTTAAGCACAAAGAACGCGCCTGCAAGCATCTAAAAAAGTGTTAACTTCTTTTAAGATGTCTCTGATTTCAAGGGGCTATTTGCTGTTGGTGAAAAGGAAGGAAAAAATCATTGCCTGACCACTCTTTTTAAAAATGAATTGCCTGGTCTTGGCCTAGCGTGGCATGTTGTGGAAGAGGTGTTTGAAAGACTCATCTCACTTTGAGCGTGCTCTTTCTTTCAGAGCTGTTTTATCACTATCTTAAGTTTTATCTCGGACTGTGGGCTGCTGAGTAATGTGCAGAAACACAGGGAAAACATATCCCCTTTTCCAATGACCGCCCAAGCCCCGGGTGGGTCTGGAAACCAACGGGTCACATCCAGATTGGAAGGGACCTGTGGAGGGCTCCAGTCCTGCTCAAAGCAGGGCCACCCACACCAGGTTGCTCAGGGCTGTGTCCGACTGAGGCTTGAATATCTGATGGAGCTCCATGATCTCCCTCCACTTCTAGTGCTTGACCTCCCTCATGATAAAATAAAGATAAGGTTTTCTCCACCATCTACTCAGAATTTCTCATTTCCTGCTGCCTCTCACTGTGTTCCTCCGAGAAGTGCCTGGCTCTCCCTTCTCCGCACCCTCCCATTTGGGATTTGCAGGGAGCAGCAAGACACCCCCCCCTGCCCCCACTTTTGCCTTCTCCTCTCCAGGCTGGACAAACACAGTTCCCTCCATGTCTCCCCATACATCGTGTCCTCCAGCCCCCAAACATCTCGGCCCACCAGGACCCCCAGGTCCCTTCCTGCGAAGCTGCTCTCTGTCCGGTCACCCCCCACCTTGGGCACATGGACTTATCCCAGCCCAGTGTGGGCTTATCCCAGGGGCAGGAGGTGGCATTTGCCTTCACAAGGTCCATGTCCTTTCTCCAGCTTTCCCCAGTCTCCCTGAACAGCAGTCCTGTCCTCCCCAGCACCGCCTGCTCCTCCCAGTTTGGTGCCATCCGCCAACGCTCTGTCCCACCGTCCAGGTGGCTAAATAAGGACAATATTGATCCTGAGGGATGGCACTGCTCGCTGGCTGCAAGTTGGACTTTGCACCCCGAAAACAGCGTTTGAGCCTGGCAGTCTGGCCAATTTTCCTCCTAGTCCGCTTATCCGGTTGGTGTCTCACCAGTTTGCAATGCGGATCCTGCGGGAAGCCATGCCAAAGGCCTTGCTAACATCAAGGTAAATAAACCCCCTCGCTTTCCCCTCGTCTACAGAGCCAGCCCTTTCATCACAGAGGGCACCCAGGAGGGATCTGTGCCCGGGGAACCTGTGCTGGCTGTCCCCAGTCACTGTCATCTGGGCCTCCTGGAAACGCTTTCCAGCAGGATTTGCTCCATCACCTTCCCAGGGTGATGCTGGTGAGGCCAACAGTTCTGCACCGCTCCAGATCCTCCTCCTCAGACCAAACCTGGTGTCATGTTTGCTTTTTCGCAGTCATCAGCGTTGCTGTCACCTCTTTGGAGATGCTGAGAGTGGCGCTGGCTGGTCCCTTGGGTGCTGCCCGTGTGGCACCACAGGTGTCTGTTTGTCCAGGTGGCTGAAGTGGACCTGAAATGTGCAGTTGTGGCCAAAATGAGCTGTTGGCTGCCTCGGCCTCACCTTGGCAAAACGCAAAAGACCCTTTCTTAGGGAAAAATCCCAACTATTTCAGGATCTGGCTGGTTTCAGGGGGCTGGGGACAAGGTGTGTGTCTAGTCCTTGCCTGGCTGGAGGTTCCTCCTGTCCTCGTCTTAAGTGTTTTGTGTAAATCAGTTTGGTTTAACTTGTGCCATGAAGCGTATGGCTGGTGTCCTTTGGGTTCGTGTTCGTTAGGGACAAGTGTGACCAGGACAGCAAGGAGCTCTATGGAAAGAGACTGGAGCGTCCACGTGCAAGGAGGCACGGGTTTAATTAAAATTGATGGAGGTTTGGGGCCAAACAAGACTTTCTGCGCTGCGTGGATGAGAGGAGGGCGTACAGCAGGGTAGCTCTGCCTTGCTTACAGAATCTCTTCTTTGCTTTCATGTAACAAAGTCAACTCTGTGGTTTTCTTGGAAACTTAAAACATATTTTCCTCTTTTCTTTTTTTTTCTTCTTTTCTGTGTGTTTTTTTTTTTTTTTTTTTAAAGCTGAAAATTCTTTCCTTTGATCTCCTTTCTGACTCTAATGAAGTTGTGGGATCTGACTTCCCGCATCACCGCCTGTTGTTTTCGCTTCTCTTCGCCGCCCGACCGCGGCGGAGCCGGCGAGGGGGGCGAGTTCCCTCTCCCCGGCGTTTCACGCCTCCTGACACCAGCCCAGCTTCAAAGCACACCACGCGCGGGAGAGGCCCACGGCTGCCTGCGCGAAGGCCAGGCTCCCATTGAAGTCCGTACGAGCCGAACACGCACATCCACGGGTATAATTTGACACTAACAAATTAATTCTCGCTATTTTTTGCCGTGGAGGAATTAAGCTGCAGGTGGATTAACTGGGGAGGGGGGGGGCGGTGTCTTTGCTGGAGAAGGGATGTTTTCCAGTCCATTGTGTGTTGGAGGGATGGGATGATGGGTCCCCCAGGAGGGTCCCCCCAGCAGTCGGACTGCCCAGAGCCACTTCTCTGGTGTTGCAATTAAATTATTGCTAATTGGTAGCCGAGGAAGGGAGCAGCAGGCAGGACGCATTGGGCAGAGCTGCAGGGGTGGTAGGCCGTCTCTGCTCGTTGCCAGTCAAGGTGCCCTACAGGGAGGTCTTGAGGTCCCCGTGGCTGGTTTGTCCCCGTCCCCAGCACATCTTGGTGGTGGGTTCCTCATCCCAAGCCCATCCCAAATTGCGGGAGGAGGACACGGGTGGGCAATGCCGCAGAAGCTCTCGCACCCAAGGCAAAGCTCTTTTGGGAGCACTTTTTTTGGGAGGCCTTTGCTGCTCTCCCGCTGGTGCTCCCCCAGCCCTGGAAGAAAGAGCAGCCTTCAGCTGCCGGGGCCGTTAATGTCGCCTTTCACAAGTACTGCGCTTGCAAAGGAACCTGCCAAGTATAGCACGTTTTAATTTGCTCTTTTCCCATGCATTCCTGGATTTATGGCTCGGCTCAGCCTGGTTACTGCTCGCTGTACAGACATAAAGCTCCCTCCAGAGGGTCACTCCACGCCATGAGCTTTGTGGGTTCTCTCGAGGAAACTGATGTGCTATTCCCTGAAAAGCATCCACCCAAAGAGGGGGTTTCGTATCGGATTTTGCAGAAATTTGAGCTCTGAAAGCTGGCAGGGAGGTTTGTCTATCCGCCGATTACAGCTAACAGCTTCTGTCTGAACACAGATACGTTACCCTCCATTCTCCGCGTGCCTTTAACCGCTTAGTTGTTTTTAGGTAGGGTGGATTTGTGAACATATTAATTGTGTAAAAACGAAGGGGCGGGGGGAAAGAGAGAGAGAAAAAAATAAAAGAAGGCAACTTAGAGAAAAGGCATCTTCAGTGATGCCTGCACCAGGCTGGGAAGTCCATTTGCAGTTTCTTGCCATCTGCAGCAACATGTCCAAAGCAAACATTACCAGTCAGCCCAGGTTTGGCTGCATAATTGCCATAAACCAGCGCAAGGGCATCCAGAATAGCACAGCCCTGGAACTACTTCTAGGATTAGGTCCTACTCCCTTGAAAAATAAACCTTGGCAGGAGCTCAGTTCTCCCTAATAAAAATTCCGTTTTCACAGCTCTAATCAAGTTTTCCAGAGCTGTGGTCCAAATTAGAAACTGCATGCAGAATATCTGACCCAGGAGAACAAGATGGAGCTTTTCATTTAAAGCAGTGCCAGGCTGGAAATTTCCAAAGTTCTTAGTGGTTCACCTATGGCAAAACCGTGGAGAACGTCCTAATAAGCCCATCCCTTCCACAACAAAGCTCCATCAGACCCAGACTTCTGGTCCCTGCTCACAGGTGGAAGAGTCTCCTTTGGGGGATCCTTCCAGAAATGGTACCTCTCTTCCTAGACTTGCAGGCACTTGATGATCTTAAAGGTCTTTTTCCAACCTAAACGATTCTCTGATTCTGTATTTCTGGATTGATTTCATGGCTAACCATGAATTTTTTATTTTATTTTTTTAACTGGGGAAAGTGGTGGGGCAATGAAGCTGAAGCCACCTTGCTTGAGTCGGCACCCAGAGCGGCAATGGGTGAACCCTGCCTGCCTGGGTGGCACCCTGTGTCTGCAAACCCCTCTGAGATCCTCCAAAATCAGTCCACAAGTGGTCTTTGCAGAAGATGCTGTGGTTCCTTTGGATCTCTTCTTGCCGACAGCGGGAGGTGTTAGGACGTCACTGGGGTCTGATCGGTGATGACTCTCCATGCGTGGTCCCACTTCCCACCCTCCCCGATAATACAGTGTATTTACAGGAGGGACACTTGAGAAATGTGGGGCCGTCCCCAGGATGGTTACAAGGACTGGTGGGGTTTGTACAGACATCTGGGGATCAGCGCTGAGTGTTGTAAGAGACCCGCTCATGAAGTGAACAGCAAAAGCAGTTTTATATTCAATCACTTAAATTGTTTTCTCCCATTGTTTTCCCCCGTCCTACATCCAACTGTCCATCAGTAGCTTTCACTGCAAATGCATTTTTCTTTTCGTGTGATAAATGCTCATGTTGCAATATGTGGGAAACAATGAACCTATTAGTGTCTTGAAGAGCGATGATCCAGTTGCGCGTAACCGCGGGATAAATCTCTGCGTGTTCCGTCACACAGCGCACAGGACCCAAGCGATGTGTGTTCACTTTTTCTGAAATGGAGACGCAGCAGTGACCCAGGCAGCGCCGATGGATCGCGGAGGAACGCGGCCGTCAGGAAACGACAGCGGGGTCTGCAAGGAGAAAGGAGGCAACCCCAGTCACAGTTCATCTTTGCGTCTCAGCCTGGCTGGGGCTGAAAGATACACAGAACCATAAAAACCCTGGGCAAGACCGTCGCTTGAACGCTCACGTGGGCTCCTAATTGTGGAAACATGTTGAATTATGTGAGACGATGCGGTTATATAACACCTTTTATGAAACTCTTGGCACAAAAACAATGCATAAAAATAACAGATGTGGCAAATCACAACCACGTTCTGAAATCTTTCTGCAGTTGGGTTTAGTGAAAACAATGGGCTTGATTTAAATTGGGATTATTCCCCCCCCCAAAATGTCCACAGGCAAAGAAATATTTGAAAGAGCAGTAAAAAGGCTAAAAGTGCAAACAGGGTTTCTCCTAAAGAAATCAACTCCAGGGCAGAGCAGCAAAAGGTGCGGGAAGGGGTGGAGGGTCAAACCCTTCTTGTGTGACTCCTGTGACCGTCAGAGAGACTTTTCTTGTAAGCCAGGCAAGAAAGATGTGGCCCTGAGACGTGTCCCAAGGCAACGATGTAAACCCAGCATCCCGATTAACAACGGAGCACGCGCTTGTCTCTCCAGGACCAGCAAAACCCAAAGGGATGCCCGAGATGAGCTGCAAATGCACGAGGGCTTCTGCAAGGGAATAACCAGGCGGGGGCCTGGCCGTACCCCCCCAGCCTTTCACCATCCCCGGAGTCTTCCACGGGAGAGATGGGTTTGCAGCGAGAGGTCTCGGGCGCCAGGAATGTGGCTTTTCCCGTGCTTTTTATGAAGCTGCGTCGCTGATAACAGGCTTCGCCGCTCACAGGCTGCAATCGGAGCAGAATCTGCCCAGGAGCAGATTCTCTGTAACTCCACCGGGCTGATCAAGAGGAACGGGCTCCAATTAAACACTGACGATTTCCTGCTGTTCCTTGTGGTACGCGGAGTCCTGGGCACGGGCAATCGGCAGCTCGGAGCACCTAAAACCAGACCCAGGGCTTTAAATCCTGAGGAGATCTTTAAACCGTGCGGCAGCGCTGGGCTGCTGCTGCCCGTGGAAGAAGAAATCGGATATTGCTGGGCGTTGTTTGTTTTCTTTTTCTTTTTAATCCCCTTTCTGGCTTTTGGCCTGTTACACAGTTGGTTTCTACATTGGTTCAGGCCCCGGTTGGCATACGGGACCATCCCTGGTACCACAGCTCCCTTATAACCGCGCTTCCCAGAACTGAGTTTGGCCTCAAGTCGGCTCCATAATGTCCTATTAATTAATTATTCATCGTTCGAGAGAGCCCAGATGTGAGCGCGGGACCGACTGCTCGGTCGTTTCTGAGCGGTTTGGCTAAGAGGTGCCAATTAGTTCTTGGTATCATTTTAAAGAGTTTGGAAGATGGAAGAAAACTGCAGGGCATCTTCAGTGAAAGAAGGAAAAATAGTATTAATAGCCTATTATTAATAGTAGAGAAAAGAAAGACCTTTCAGTTAAAGGCTTCCAATTTTTATTTATTTTTTTTTTTTAAAAAAAGGAAATTTCAACTGAAAGAGAGAACTTACTGTTTTGAAAGAGTTTGCTGGGTGGAGATGTGAAACTGAAAGGATCTTGTGCAACTCTGCTTTTTAGGTCTATTTACTAAATTCCTCCATTTATTCCTTTGCGGTACCACAAGAAAATAGCTGAGGATTGCTAAGGAAAAGAGTGATTTCTGGACTAGCCGAAAGCACGGAGCGTCTTCCAGGAGCAGACCCTGACAGTTGCCTTTCATCTTTGTCCGGAGAGCTGATATTTCTGTAGCTCTTCCCATCCTCCAAGTCCTCAGCAAGCATTAAGTATTTTCGCATCCAGCAAATGAAACAACAACGGAAGACTTAATTTCCCCATCTGTCAACTAGTCCTGAACAAATTGTACGTCTTTCCCTTCAGAGAGAAATCTTAGGTAAATTAAAAGCTTCTGCGTTCGTTTTCATGTAACAGGTTCTGAAAGAAATTCTGTCATCACGTTTCTAGCTGAATTTTTTAAAAAATATTTTACAAATCATGGAAGATTTCTTTTTTAACTTGGAGATGGTGGCTCTGTCTGGGTAACCTTGGCTCACGCTGCCCCAAAGTAACGCACATCGCGACGTCGAAGCTTGAATTTGGGGGAGGTGTGTGGGGGACACCAACGCTCTTCGATAAGGATGGTTAGCGGTGTCTATCGATGCTCCGTCCTGCCCTGCTGAGGACGGCTGAGCACATGCTGGTCTTTGTTGGTTCCACACACCAGCCAGCGCTTGGTGCGATGCTGTTTCTCTTGGGCAACGCTGCCAATGTCAGTTGGTCCACGTGTGTGTTTGGGTGCTGATATATCACTTAAAAACACGCCGGTGGGCTTTTGCACTTGCAGGACTTGTTGGTGATGACTCCGTGCAGGTGGCAGCAGCTCTAGGCCGCGTGTTTCTGCTCTCTTCCCCCCTCAACCCCAGCTCTGGAGCAGTTTATAACAAAAGAGGTGCTTTTTCGTGCAGGTTTCCCCCTTCTTTTACATACGTGAAGGCTTTGTGCTTGCTTCCCCGAAGAGTTGTCCCCCCGCCCCAGCTGGCAGGCACAGATAAGGGATGAACGGGGAGATAAGAAGCTCTTTTCCTTCTCCTCCCTCATCTGGAGCACCAGCAAATGCGGAGGCTCCGCTTTCGAAATCCCGCAAGCTCTGCTAAATACATGGGAAAGTGGCTCCCAAAAAGAAACGGGTCACAACCCTCCCTGCTCTCTGGAAGACAGATTCATCAAATAGAAATCTTTGGTGAAAGAAGTGAAATGAGGAAAAAAAAAAATAAAAAAAATTAGGCAGATTGCAGATTCCTCTTCCAGCAGCCCACTGTGTCTCTTGGGAAGCCACCCTCGAAGCTCCAGGGTAGGTTTACCTTGAATAAAACCATATTACGTGATGAGGCAAAGGCACACCCAGAAAGAGACAGGTTGGAATTTAGCTCTGGTGCTATTTCCACTGGAAAACAAAAGGTTTTCTGTGATAGTCCAGAACAAGTGCCAGTTAAAGGGTATGAACTCTTTTCATACCGTGTTCAACCGCAGAATATCACCGGCAAGGTTCATGGGCGCCGTCAGTAGCTTTTTGCACCCTCCTTAATCAGGCAGGCTGAGTGCGACATGGTGGTAGAGGCCAGCAAATTGAGAAAACGGGGCAGATGATAACTTTTTTCTTGCTGTCTGTCGGCTTGTCCCCCGGCACCGCATTTTTGGAGTGACATCCGTGGATGCAGCAATGCATTCGTAACGGGACCTGACACGGCAGAGCCCGAGGAAGCCGCCGCAGGAATCCTCTGGGCTTTACGGCTGGTGTGGTTTCTGCTGCGGCATGTGCTGCCTCACAAAGGAGGTGTGATAGCTTCATCACAGCGGCGATAATGAAGTAGAAGAGGACGTAAAGAGGCGGCTGTTGACTGGCGTGGGTCTTCCCTGCGCTGAGCCTGGGCGTCAGGAGCCGCGGCGGCGGCGATTCCAGTGTCGGTATCCATAGCAGGAGCCGTAGAGCGGATCAGGTTCAAGTATTTTTGCTGGGTTGCGCCGTCTACTCGCGAGCTCCTGCCGCCAGTAGAGCTGCAGCGGGGATAAATTATGATGTCGAAACAGAGAGGTGCTGTCACACAACCATCTCCCCTTCTGGGGTCAAGGTTCTGCTTTATAGCTTGGAAACCCATTAGTCCATTTGAAAGCATATGGCCAAGAACGGCCCAAAAAAAAAAAAAAAAAAAAAAAAGTCTTGTGTGTTTGGGTCAGAGCTACAGACAAAAGGCTCTTTGTGCTAAGAGCTGACAATGACAAATAAAGAGGAACCTGTTGATCTAGGAGAGAAATGGAGGATTATGAAAAGATCACATGGTGAGAAAAAGACCTTGGCTGTTTGTCTGGCTGTCAGTCTCGCCTGTCATTAAAATGCTTTCTGCAGCTACGGCATATTTGTTAATACAAGTGCTGTCTCCTGCTCGCGTGGTTTGGGTTTTTTTCTAGCCTACAAAATGCTACCTGCGCCCACATGTGCCACCCTCGTGAGACCACGGCACCGAGGTGACATGCTCTCAACTGGGTCCTGGCCATGTGTTAGGCATTACGCAGAATAATTAATGTTTGCAAATATCTCTGATAGCACTGGGGGCACTAGAAACAGTAAATGCTATAAAATAGCGTCTGTCCAGCCGCAACACATAAATACAGGACACAAAGAAAACGCAGTAACAAACCCCCCCTATAATTCAACAAAGTTATTGGAAGTAAACCAAGAGCTATGTCTAATGCTAATAATAAGCATATTTCCCAAAGGTAACATTTGATTCCTATCCAAAACCGAACATATTTGAAGCCCTGCCTGAATGTCGTCGTGTAGCAGATTAACTGGGACAGTTTAATCTGCGAATAACTTTGTAAAGCCTTCAGCCAACTCTGAAGAAACAGCAACAGTCCTGACAAGACTGGGCTACAAAACACTTCACAGATAATGTGGGGGCTTTTTTCACAGTTAAGTCTGCAGAAAATAGAGAACGGCTTTGGGTTTGTGGCACGCACATCTGGCGAGTGGATATTTCTGATCGGTGTGCAGAAAACATGCTGAACAGAAATATTTATATTGAACATTGATGGGCCGCCTAAAATGACCTCCAGAGTCTATGAAGTGCACCATAGATTTTTAAAAAAATCTATTAGAGCCCATTATGTTCTGGAATGTATCCGAGTCCATCATCGCAGAGAGAGCCAGCGACTCTGCTTTTGCTGTAGGGGAGGAGACCTATGGAAACGCATTTAATTCAAACAGAACAGGGGGTGGGGGAGAAATAACAACAGAGTGCTTTTTCTCTGGTTTTATTTATCTTTACAGCTGAAGAAGCTGCAACGGGGAAGGTGACTGGAAAATGAAACACAAAGGGAAAGGTCCCTCGCTGTTCCTTGAGCACTGGTTTGAAATCAATGCAGATAATGCACTTGGAAGGACCGTCTCATTTACCGGTTTTCAGTAAATTGCTGGGCTGTGCTTCCCAGTGATGATGTTGATAGCCATGTCTGTGCCAGTAAGAATATCCTTTAAAAAATAGTTTTAAAAAAGCTATGCAATTCCTTGCAAGCAGCATTTGGGTAGTTTAGTCTGAGATGCCCTGAATTCTGTACATTGACCGAGAAATATCTGGGGCTGCTGGTTATCTCTCCTGGTGGTACACTGCGTTTCTCAGCTCTCTGGAGCTTATTCCAAAGACACAACAAACTGTACTTAAATACAAATTAAATTTCCTCCTGCGGAGCGAAATGCCTGCTCCTGCTCGCCGCAGCCTGGCACAGCCGAGGTGTTTTCTAACCACTGCTCTTCCTTTGCAGTCTTGATTTGTCACCCCTGGTAGTCGGTGATACCCTCCCAGTGACTTCAGCGCTGCCGAATTAGGCTTAGGGTCCAATTATCCTCATTAAAAGAATAAAGTAATAATTCATAGTTCAAAGTAGGTTTGCTATGGACAGCACCACTAGGGATTTAGTGCATGATACCGGAGTTGGTGCTTACACTTTCTTTTAATATTATTTTTTAACTGGAGGCAGATCTATTTATATATGGTTTGGGAGAATAATTTTATGGGTAAATATGATCTTTATTAATATTTTTTTTGTTAATTCATTGATGTTAGTAAAGAGCTTTGAAGATGAAAGCACCGTATGCAATAAATATTAAGATTATTCCAACTTATTTTAATGTTGCCAGCATTCCAGCTCCATCATCTTTCATCCAAGAATCTCAAAGTACTTTCCAAATGTTAATTAATTTCCTCTCAACAGTCCAGGGAGATACCTGTTATTATCATCCCCATTTCACAAAGGAGTCATTCCGAGTGCATTTTACCCCATGACTTGGTCGGGGTAAATGGCAGCGATCCAAAAATTCCTGACTCCCATTCTCCCGTCCTTGCTGCTCGACAGCATTCCCTTCTTGGGAGTGGGCTGTGACACTCACCTGCGCCGCGCTCCCCTGCCTTCCTCAGGTGCTTCTATTGGTAGCTCTTCAACCAAAACCAAACCAAAACAGACAATGATAACATGCCACACCCAGGGCAGGTGAGGAAATAAAACTCTTCAGAATCAGAATTATCACAGCTATTGTACTGAGTGGGCTAGGGTGAATTTTCAATATCTTTTCACGTGCAAGAGTAAATCTTAATTGGATGCTGTTTCAGAGTCCTATTGTAGAGTCAGGATCTTATAATCCATTTTCAAAGGCTATTAAAATGCAAACGTTTTCTCAGATGCAGACAGTGCTGGAGAGTGCAAGTGAGCACGAAAGGTCTGAGCTAAATAGCACACGTTACAGCTGAAACTTCTTCTAAAACACTCTCCCCAAACCAGAGGCCAAGTTTATGGTGAGAGGAGAAGACCATTTCGAGACAGTGTGACTCCAGCAATCCATGAGAACAATGCAAAGTTCAAAAATAGCTGTATTGACTGGTGGAAAAACAACATACATATAATTTTCAGGTAATTACTACAGTATAATTAGCTCTGTTGTTTTCATATGAGCCATCTGAAATGAACTCTACCCGCCACTGGAACTCAGGTTTATTTGCAGCGTTCCCATGACTAAAGCGATTCTTTAGAAATAGCGATTAGGTAAAAAAATAAAGCTGGGAGTACTTTATACCAGATACCGTCTCCGTGCCAGCAGGCATAGCCTAGCTGCTGGCATTCTATTTAGGATTTTATCCACCCCTACTCTGAACCACGTTAGGCCAGATGAGAGCTCAAGAACTGGAGAAGACGAGCGTAATCCACTCCTATCCTGGCTACGTTACTTCTGCAGGTGGTCCATGATGGAAGTTGTAGGACAGGGAGGAGTAAAGAGACTCATATTGTAACAGGTCCCTGCATTTTTCTAAATTACTGTATGTGACTGATGTCCCGTGCAAAATTATTGTAAATTAGGACTGTATGAAAATGACAGTATTTTACACGTACTGTGTGAGGGATGGAAGAGGGGGAGTAACATGTAACATCATAGCAAGGACTTATTATCAATCAAAGTTTGGGAAAATTTACCATCTTGATTTATTTATTTATTTATTTGCCATAGAACTTTGCTTATTAGGAATTATTTAGTATCTGTAGAAAGTAACTTCTTAAGCACTGGGACCTTTCAGTCTTACATAAAATCATTTTTAATTGGAACCAAAAAGTTTCTCGTAATTAAAACCTGTTTCTGTTGATGCTGTAAATCTGTACGGCTTAATTAAAAGTCTGCTCCACCTCTCAGAAGATATTTTGGTGATAGATGTAGCTTTCTGTACTTTTCTGTCCTTGCTATTTGAATAGTTCTTGGCTAATTTCAAGCCTTAACTATTTGAATAGTTCTTGGCTAATTTCAAGCCTCTGAACCGTCTGACCCTCTAGGTACTACTCGGCTTTGGTATGGCATCGTGTACTTCACAGCTCACCATGGATCAGCGATGGCCTCCTCCAGTTGCTTTTTACTATTTCTTCTTGTTCTTCATCCACACATTATGCAGAAGGGGGCTAATGATAAAAAATCCCAATCGTGATTCAGCAAAGTGGAATTTTGTTGACAAAAATCTGGATTCAGCTCAGCCAAAGGAAATGCTTTTACAAGTGTAGATGGATATCTCAGGAACGACCATTTCTTAGAGAAAAAACTATTCTGCGTTAATTTTTTTTTTTTTAAAAGATAGCAATTCAAATAAAAGCCCAGAGAAAAGTGCACAAAGTTACTTACAAAAGTAGATCCGTTCAAGGGTGGCAGTTTTCCTGCAATAAAAGTTACAGAAGTTAATTTTAGGTAAGTTAAACTAACCGCTGCAAGGCCTTTTACCTTTTAGCTTGGCCTGTCTGTACCTCAAAAGCCTCATTTCGATGCAGAAAGCGGTCTCCTGCGACATCAACCTCACGGGGCAAGGCTGGGCCCCAGGGGAGACCCCGTTCTCTTCATCCTCACCTTAAAACGTAGCTTCTGTTTGCCACGACTGATAACTTCATTTGACACAGTCCAAATATAGAATAGCTTAACTATGAAGGACAGGCCCTAAGAACATTAGCTGAGCGCTCGGAGCGAGCACGTCTCATCCATTGATATTGGAGCGGAAAAGGCTAAGCAAATAGTTTTATAGAATGGGCTAATAGTTTTAAAGAATGGGCTAATTGTTGTGCCTATTACTATTGTCTTGCAGCTGGGAGGCTTTGTATAGCAGTAAAGTACATAGAGCTGGGCTTGGAATGCGTAATTCCAGGCAGGGAATACAATATACAGGGCATTCAAATATCAGGGAGGGCAATTAAAGTTGTTAAAAATTTGCAAAAATTGCAACGGGGAAAGAGTTTATATCACGGCAACGGTAGGTAGGCTTTGAGTACTTGGTGGTGTAAACTGCACTTGTATGTGTACAGCAACCAGGCGAGCTGATATTTAAGAACTGAAAAAACAGGAAATACGCAAATGAAGCTGGGATGTGTCACACTGTAACACTGCATATGTAATTAAAGATTATAGTAACTCATTTACATATGCTTTCCATATTGCAATAACATTGTTATACCAGGAGATCTAAGGATATAAAAGAGGTGGCATTAACAAAATAGGCCAGTATCTTTCCCTAATTTAGGACTTTAGGTGATTAACTCCCCCTCTGTAAGTTTCAGTATCGCAGGCAGCAAAGATGCAATGAATCTTTCTTTTCTAAGCAAGTAGCAGCCCTTGTTTTGGGCCAAATTTGAGAGATGATGGGAACATAATATGATAGAACATAATTTAACATAATATTGCACTTGGATGTGAATTTAGAGGGAAGACATATACCGGCCAAGTCTCAGTCACCCAACTACGCTGAACTTACTATACAGCATATTGAGCAATGCCACGTATATTGCTTATAAAGAATTAAATGGACTTATTTTATTTGATATACTGGCTACTCCGTTTTCTTCACATACATCCAACAATTTTCACCAAAATGTACCTCTATGTCCTTTTTTTTTTCCCCCTGAAAAGGCTATTTCAGTGACACATCTAAATGCTGTTTAAGCCTCCAACAATCTCAGAAATAAAAGATCGTTTTAATGACTTGGTTACGTTTTTCTATCAAGGAACAGAGTCATCAAGAATCTATCTTTAAATAACTTTTGAAGTTATATTCAGGATCAAAAATGCCTTTTGAGCAGAGAGTACGTTTGGGCCGTTAGACCAAGAGGGAACAGTCTTGGAGCCTTGGACTAATGAAAACAGCATGTGAGTAGAAAAAAAAAAAGCATATCTGTTTTAAAAATGTTATTGTGTCTGAAATGGTTTTAAGCAAGTGAGTTATGTGACACGATACATTTTTGGGGAGGTTACAGTACAGCAAAATAGAAGAAATGGGGGTGGAAGGTAGATTCTGGAAGTCATTTATTTTGTAGCAATATGGCAAAAAGGGGGAAATGAACTCTTGAAAATTGGGAACTGAAAATATAAAAACTTTGAATGGTTGAGGAAAACCCTGATCTTTATTTTTCTCTCTCCCCCCCAGGACCTCCCCGCTCAAAAAAAAAAAAGGTTAAAAGAAAAAATATTGTCATTTCAGCTCAGAAACAGAGGTGACTGAAGACTGAAGACTATTTTGGGGGTGTTCTCATCCGCTGTGGTTGCACCCCAGTTGCGGTACCTGATGGGCATGGCCTTTGGAAATGAAGACAGAGTCGTAACAGATCTGAGTGTTGCCATCGCTGACAGAGCTGCGGCGGAGCTGGAGCGACTGGGAGCACCTTTGAAAATTGCTGTGCGTTGACAAAGTCTTTTCTTGGCAAAGAAACCATCATCTCCAGTCTCGGGAGTAGAGAGGAACAAAATTTCATTACATGTAAATAATTGGCTAAAAATAGAAGCACAGATTGCTTTTCACATTAAGTTCCTTCTTCATACTAAAGTATATACCTCATTAAAAAAAGAAGTGACTATCAGAAGTCCAAGCTGAAAGATAAAGGGCCTGCAGTAGCTGTGTCTGTAAAAATACTTATTTAGCGTGAACCACTTTGAATTGGATATTCTGTATCCTCTTAGTTTGCTTTCTTATTTTAACATATCTGAAGACATTCTCAGCCTGTTTTATTTAAAGCAAGTTTTGAAAGAGGACACTGTGGTTTATGGCCATGTGTCAGGTTTGATAGTGTTATGCCATGATTTAGCAAAGCACTTAAGCACATGTCCACATCCCACTGAATTTGGTAGGAAGTGAAGAAGCAGAGGAAAAACTGTTTGCTGTGCAGCAAGCCTCTTTCAGGGGAAAAAAAAAAAACAATTGGAAAAAAAAAAAAGATTTGAGTTTATACGACTATAGACCTTTTTGCCGAATTCTTTAAACTAGACACAAACTCATAGATCGTATTATATCATGATTATTAAACATATTCAATCATTCAAAATGAAGTATTCTAAACCAGGCTGGTTCAGACCACTGAAATAGATCAGCTAATTATGGTACATGTGGGCGTACTGGGTAGTCATCTGACTTTTATTTTTTTAGATATCTTGCCTCGCGCCCTGCCCCCTCCCCAAACCAGCATTTCAGGCACTATGATAACTCTTCATTACATGCAGTATTAAGCCAGAGTATCGGGAGTATTACTTATCGTCCTTTCCTAATTGCTTCTCATTTTCCGAATGCTTCTTTTGATGTGCTGACACTGAACTCGGAGAACTGCAAAAGAAATCAGTGAGAAGAGTGGACACTTCTCATACCTGCGACGGGAATGGGCCCTAAGCATGACCTGGAGAAGAAAGAGGAGGCGGAAGACGCAGCAGGGTTTTCTGTCAATCTGGTTTCGAGACCAAGCTGGGAAATGTTTTTGGGTGAAATCTTTGAAATGAAATGTTTGGAAAGAGACGTGGGTTCAGAGAATCGGGACCTTATATATATATTCTCACCCCTAAGCAAGATGGCATCAAAAAGCTACTTACTAGAAAGATATTCGATAGCACTATCACAATCTTCCCTCAATGGAAACTACCTAATTTTAAATTGTGGCTAACTATTCAGGTCATATGGGAGACATAAATTATAATTCAGTAATAATCATGAGTGGTAATCTCTTTACCGCCGATTCCCTGTGTGGCCTCAAGCACGCTTTCTTTAATCTGTAGAGTGGAGACATTAATACTTTTTTTTGTGTGTGTGTCTTGCAATGCAGATGAGTGCTTTCTGAACGTACAATGATGAATTTTATAGCGGCTATGGAAAAATTGCAAATTTTGCATCTCTCGCTTAAAAGCGTGTACAATACTGGCCCTGGTCAACAATATTTTTCCATCCCTTGCCCTAAAGTAAAGGCCAAGTGGAGAAAGTGTCATGGCAATCTGTAATTATAGTGACAGGCAGGTAAAAGGAAGCTGAATCAAGGCAAGGTGTGTGATTTAATGCTAGTATTTGAGCTGATCGACTTCACAACTGATGCAGTCATCTTGCCGGGTAGCATTTTTGGTGTGTACTTCTCCCCTCTGCATTGTCTAAGAACCCACATTTTACTCAAAAATTATACGATCCAGGCAAGTTTAGCTCTGAAAGCTCTGCTCTGATTCTGTGGGCTCTCCTACAAACACTTGTATGGCTTTTCCGGAGCAGGAGGCAAAGCCGGGCAACCTCACGTTGGATCCCTGAGCTTCCCCCGCAGCCAGCCCCTCAGGGAGGTACAACCCATCGTTGGTGCGAAGGGGGATCCGGCTGATGGCAGCTCGTCCTGCAGCCTCCGTGCCACCGGCTGCGGCCCGGCCGGCGCCGGGCACCCACCCTCGACCCCGGCGGCGGTGGAGCCCGGCCCGGCCCGGCGGGAGCACCCGGGCGCCCGCCGGGGGACCCCAGCCTAATCCCGCGCTTCTTCACTCCTAAAACACTTCAAGCTGCAGATTTTCAGAATTACAAAATTTAATCAGCTTGGAACGCGTAGCCACCTCTTCCCTCCGGTGATCCTATTCGAGAGGCCCTCCGGCACCCCGGGGTCTCTGGCCGGCGCGGCTGAGGAGAGCCGGGGCGCGGGCCCCCTCAGCGCTGCCCGCTCTCCCCTCAGCGCCCCGTTCCCCGCATGGCCTGAGGAGCGGGGGAGGCGGCACCGAGGGGGCTGCGCTGTCAGAGAGAAACTTTCCAGCGACGCGTTCCCCCCAGAGCTGGACCGGAGACCCCCCCCGAAGACCCGTGGCTCCCCGCAGCCAGAGGGAGGGATCCTACGGGCCGCTCCCCGCCGGAGACCCCCCGCCCGGCGGAGCGCAGAGGAGGGACAAAATGGCGCCGCGATTCAAACGCTGCGCGCTGCGTGCCGGCGGGGGGGCGGCGGGGGGGCGGTGTCCCGGCGGGGTTCACTGCGCCTGCCCC
>JAOXJK010000069.1:41374843-41385766 GCA_025774025.1 Xenus cinereus
GCCCCTCGCGGCGCTTCCGCGGCGCTGCCTCGCCGGGCTGGCTGCGGCGGCGGCGCCCCGCCGGCAGCGGGGGCTGAGGGACGGGGCGGGGAGCGGAGCTGTCCTCCCCTCGCCCCACCGCTCTCCGCCGGGCAGCCCCCGATCCCCCGTGCCCGCGGGGGGCGGCAGTGGAGCGGGCTCCCCTCGGAGGGGACGGTTGGGCTCGGGCCGTGCCGTCGTGGGGGTGAGGGCGGCGGCGGCGATGGCCGGGGGAGCCCCCGGGAGTTGCCGGCGTTGGGCAGCGCGGTTCGGCCGCCCCCGAGGCGGGGAGGGGGGGACACGACGGTTCCCCGGGCTCCCCGCAAAGTTTCCAGGGGACTCCGAGCAGCGGCGGCGGGCGGGGAGGGAGCCCTGAGGAACGGCTCTGCCCGCCGTTGACAGGCGGCCGGCTCCTAACGAGCGCCCTCCCCGCCCGGCGGACGGGGGTGTGTGTTGAGGGGGGGGGGACGGGACGGAACGGACCGGTGGGGGGAGCCCCGTTTGCCTCCCCTCCCCGGTAAATAAAGGACGTCACGGACAGATGTGGAGGAGTTGGTCGATGTTAAGGTCGCGGTTGTCCCTGTCATCCCGCGAAACGCACCGAACCCGGGTGCTGCGGGGCAGCCTGGAGCGGGGTTAGGGCTCCCCGAGGGGGTGAAGCCGGGCCGGGGGTGTCCCGCCGGGCTGGGGGTGTGTGTGGGGGGGACTTAGAGGGGACCCCGCTGAGGGGTGGAGGAGAGTTCGCACCGCATACCGGAGTCAGGTATTTTGAGGAATAATCGTGGTGGAATAGTGGGTGTTGGGGAATCCACATTGTGTCCCCCCCAAAAAATAAAAAATTAAATAATCTAACCAAAAAGACCCCAAAAATCTTTCCAATCGCTTTGACAAGGCGTGTGTGTGGGAGAACTCTGCCTCGCACGCCCGACAGCGTGTTTAAAAGTTTGAGAGTTGCACTGTAGTTGTCCCAGGGTCGTTATTCACCAGGAGGGCTCCTGTTCCCTACTTTAAAGTTAATACAGCGAAAGACGCAAATCAGAAGCATATTAGATGCGTAACATAAACTGTGGAATATGTAAAGTATGTCTAGGAAAATATTTTGTCTTTCTCTAGAGTTTCGGAAGGTCTCAGTTTTCTGTGTATCAAAGGTTTCTTGTGCTTTCGTTTTTAGATGCTTAAAGAGCTGTCAGGATGTAAAGAAGTATAAAATCTTGGGTGCGTGTTCCACCTTTTTGGGGTCTGTGTCTGCCAGGACAAATAGATCCTCCTTTAAATCCTCTGCTGTTCTTTGGGGGTTTTTTTGGGGGGGGTATCTTGCAGAGTTTATTGCTTGGGCTTAGTTGCCCCCAAGCCTTTTTTTTTTTTTTTTTCCCTCCCAAGTTGTGCTTCCTACATAATGAGATAAAGGGTCAAGATGTGATTCCGGTGTTGAACTTTTGTTAATCTTACTGTGGCAAACGGAGTTGTGTGTTTTGGTAATTGACTTTTAAAGAGTTTTTGGTGCACAGTAGCTGGTTTGAGTTTATGTGATGCTTTTATAAACAAGACAGGCTGAAATGGAGTGAAAATAGGCAAGAGCTAGGGAATAAAGGGTGTTTTTTTCCTGATGTGTGTTAAGATGGTGGTGAAGGACAGTGCGGAAAGGCATGATTTTATTATGAAAATCGACAATTTATTGATCTTAGGAGCTTTGAAACCTGAAGCCTGGGGTCCGGGGCCGAGCCTGCGGGCTCTGGGTACGGACACACGTGTTGGAGCTCCCTGGGTCTGCGCCAGCGTCACCTCCAGGCCCAGCTTTTCCTTTTCTCTGCAGCTTTACAGGTGGAGCTTTCGTAGAAGTGTGTTTGTGTTTGCTTGTCATCCTGGACTTCTTTATTGATCTCTTTCTGAAGCCTGCTTCTTCGGAACCTGGAGAGAGAAATTATGATTTTTTCTTTTTTTTTTTAAAGTACTGTTGCTGCCTCAGGGATCTGAAGGGTAAATGTCAAGCTGACTAGTTTATTTTCAATTTCACTTTGTTGCTCAGGATCTGTAGTTGTACTTGCATGCTGGGACTGTAGGACCATAGCGCTGCATTCTGTGAACAGTCGGTCATTTTGGTCTTTTTTTTTTTTGATAGCTATGGGTGCTTGGCAGTTTACATAAGGAAAAGAAAGTTATTTTGAAGACTTCAATACTTTTTTTTTTTTTTAGAGTGTACAAAGAAAAAGAGGTGTGTGGGTGTGGCCCCTCTGTCAGGAAGGAGAGGGAAAGACAAGTGGGCATAAAATTTCTGCTTAGAGTTGTAGCTGTCACATACTATTTTTTCCAAAGAAACGCAGCTCGGTTATTTGGTACTAGACGAGGTGAGTGCTCCTTGGAAAAACGTGGGTAATGGAAAGCCCTTCTATCGTACTTGAGTGCAGTGGGTATTTTTAAGCAGGAGTACATCCCTAGAAAACGTGCTTTTAAATTCTTTCTTTTTTTGAGATTTGAAAGGAGCCGTAACTAAGGGAGGGTTTGCGATTAAGACACTGCTATTTGAAGAATGAGCAGTGAATTCCTTTCGTTATTTTAATTTTCTTAGGTAAAGTCTTTTCACGTTTTTCCTCTGATCAATTAGCAAATGGCATTGATTTGAGAATGAGTGACCTTTAAAAACTAAAATCAAATGTGATGGTTGTGCAGTAACTCATTTGTCTTGCCAGATAAAGTTTGTCAGAAAAACTTAGTCAAGTTTCTAAAACTTTCTTGCTGTCTGTGTAAAAAATCACGGGGGTGCATGTGGGTAATGTACATACGTGTAAATTGGGGAATGTGATATGACGAGGGGTATTGCCAAACACACAAAGCAAAATTAAAGATCTTGCTTCCTCCATAAAAACAGTGGTCGTTTTCTTACTTGCCATAATTTTTCACAGAGTTCTAAATCATGAAATAGCATTTCCTGTAATGTTTTTTCTTACCACGAGCCAGAGTATTTCAGTCTCTTGTCCCATTTGAGAATGTTTGTCCTGTTCGGGGAAAAAAAAAATAAAAAAAATCAGATAAGATCAAACATACTTTGCAGATCCCAGACTCGTAAGGTTACTGAATTCTCTGGTACTCTCGAAGGTTTGGAGAAATTGAACCAGTGTGTTTTCATTTCTGTTGATGAAACAAGGTAACTGAAAAGTCTGTTCTTCCGTGGATTACCTCCCTGGCTCTATAGGCTGAGGCATATGTGAATTTTCCTGATCTTAATTACTATTCCTGTATAATTGCATACAGACTCTAATTTATCTCAAGGTAAGCTATTTAAAGCTCTTTCTAATTGGAAGGAGTATACTTGAGTGATTAAATCTTTCCTTCAATATTTCTTACATCTCTTTAAATTGGTTATTAGATTGTTGTGATCTTTGCCTTCTACTCAAGTCCTTTGGAAATCATTACACAGTTTGCAATAATCAATTCAATTATACATGGATCAAAGAATGAAAAAGAAAAGCTTATGTTCTAGTATTGTCATTCTTGATACTGTCCTAAGAAGCTGGTTTGGAAAGCACATGCTGGGAGGTTTTCTCCTTTGTTCTCTCTCCTTTTAAGAAAGTGCCTTTGGGGATTGAAGAGATCCCTGGTGTGTTTCTTGTTAGACACAATTTATACTTTAAAAAAAAAAAAAAAAAGTGAGCCAAGAGTTTGAATGAAAATTCATAATAGTATTTCCACACAATGGTGATGAAAACAAACCATTTAAAAATATTCAGTTGGGAAATACCCCCTCCCCTAAATAGAGTGAAGCATTTTTTTGAGGGGGGGGGGAGGCAAGTAGCACAGCTTCCAGGTGGTAGTGATAATAGTGACAAATGGATCTCTGGTATGGAAAGGCAGTTGTGTTAAATTGCATCGTCAATGCTAATAAGCATAAGCTACCTATTTCAGTGTTCAATTAGAATTTTACTCTTCTGTATTATGAGCTATTTTTGCTTAATCCTTTTATAAGTTGCTGGGGTTGCGTGTTTCTGTGATTAAAGTCAATATAATCCACTTTTCATTGTTATCTGAGTCCATGGATTACATTATTTTCATGCCTGTAATTTTGTGTATGTCAGTATAATTGTATTTTTAACTATATTTTGGTGTAGGGTTTCTTTTTTTTTTTTTGATTTTTTTAACTTTTGGTTCTCTACACTGGAATTGCAGCTCTCAGATGAATAAAACTGGTACCTGTGCATCGCTGCTTAACTGCCAAAGCCCCAATCCGTAACACATCTTTATTGCCGGTAAAAACCAGATTGCAGATTGTGTACACGTAGCTACAGTGTCAGCACACTTCTGGCATCAACCCCTCGGGAACATTAGGGGCCATCCTGGATGTATCTGTAGGTCCCTGGGAGTGAAATTCTTACTCATTGCCGCTTGTGAGAAGGAAGAAAGGTGTAAGAACCAGTAGTTTACAGTAGTTACTTTTAATGGATTTACACTTCGTTTCTCTTTTGGATATAAAGCTATTTAGAAATTACAGTTGAAAGGCTTAGAAGCTAAGAAACAGGTAGAAGATGCATTTTAGCTTTATTCCGTGAGAATAAGAGTGTTACCCCAGGGGAGGGGAAGGGCTCAGAACTGCTTGGCCATTGATAAGAATGTTTATGGATCAGACACAGAAGACAAATATTTAAAAGCATCTAATGAAGCAGGGTGCGGACAGTTAAGATATCTTCAGATACGGATGTTATTTATAGGCATGTAGATGACTGGTATGGTTTATATTCTGACCTCCACTCATACAGAGCACAAAGATAAGTGCAGACCTGTCACTAATGTGTTTGCCAGGGTGGGTTTTAGTTCCTGTAATCCCTTCTCCCAGAAGTTGACATCTGATCGTTTTTCTCTTTAGTGCCATTATAATGAAAAACAAAGCAGAACTTCCAAACACTTGAGACTAGAGAGCTCCCTGTAATTGTTCTGAGATACCCCCCAGCCCTCTCTGACTCTCCGAGCGCCGCGTTCCTGCATTTCTCCGAAGCGTCTCTCGCAGTCCTCCTTGGTTGTGGCAACGCTTATGAGTGGGTTTGGGGCTGAACCCCTGGGTTAGTTTGCCGATGGGCTCCATCAAACATGGGGTTCATCGGTCTCTGCTGAAACTCTTCAGTTTGAAGTTATAGTACCTTTTTTTTTTGCTGTGAATAACATTTCAAAAGGGTTACTTTGTGGGGGCTTGGTATCACCCAGTGTCCCAGAAGACTCGTGGCTGGGAAGTGGATTGGATCTCGTGTGGCTTTTCTCTTACGTGGTGATACTGGTGTTTGGCCCTTCGGCTCCCCAAGGAAAGAATTCTACCTGCAAACCTTGCCTCAGAAATGCAACAGAGGAAAAATCCTCTGTTTACTTTTGCTGCTCTGCTTCCACTTTAAAAACTTTTGCTTTGATGGAGGATGTTACAGGTGCCCTGCTAATGGAAGACTCTGCTTTATCCTCCTGCATAAAGAGGAGTAAAAGCCTTCTGAAAGCTGTGATTTCAGTGAAGAATGCAAACATAGTTTTTACGATTAAAAACTTGTCGGGATATACCTTGTGTGTCTTTTGCAGTGCAGCAGCCTCAGCTTGTGCCGTCCTCTCTAAGTAGGAACTTAATCTCTGGTTAACACACAAATGTGCCTGCAAGAATCACAGAGAGAGAAATGTTTGTCCTGTTCTTAAAGGGGGGAGAAAAGGGGAAATGCATTGTTTGGGTGACTGCTGTGACACATGCTTGGGCAGCTGAATTTAGAAATCCTCTTGATCAAGCTCAGGTATTGATTGTCTCATTGCTCTGTCACTATTTCAGCTCTGTGCAGACCAATAAATGCTAGGAGTGTTGGTTTGGGCTTTTTAAAATGAAGATGATTGGATTTTATGTTGCAAAAATTGCATGTAGTACCTTCAATGGTAGTCTGTTCATGAAAATAAATGCCTTTCTTAAAAGTAGATTCTTTTGCTAGTTAAAGGGGGGGGGTTGAGAAGAAGAAAGGCGCTCCAGTAGTTTACAAAAGGGTGCCTATTTCTGTAATTTTACTCAATGCTGTCAAAGCCATTTTGTACAACTAGTCACTGCCATAAAATGTGGCTATTTCAAGGTGAATTGGAAGCTTTGGAGCTACCACAAAAAGTAAAAGATGTTAAACCTGTGAAAGTGAGAATCTATGGAGCTGAGGATGAGGATGGGAGATGTTGTTTATCTACCCTTGTTCTGATCTTCCAAATTTTCCATAGCAGCCAGAACCAAATAAACCAGGTAGCGTTGTATTACTGTTCTCCGTGTGCTATGGTACAGACTTTTCTGTTGTCATTTATTTTCTTATTGTTTTTTGCTGAGACTTCTCTGTCTGTTGCAGCTGTATTGATCTAGGAGTTTGTCAGCGATTTGCTTAATCTTATTCTCCTGTTGGGATTATGGCTGGCTATGGAGGTACTGCCGTGTGTCTGCTGTTATATTCCATCCCTTAGTGTAAACTGGAGGGATACCAGAGTGCTCTGTAAACAAACATTGTATTCCAAGGCTGGGGAAGAGCAGGAATTAGCAGAAGGTGGGTATTATGAGTCTTGTCTAGAACACGTGGAACAAAGAAGTGAAAAGCTAGTATACAATTAGAGCAAAGGTCAGCCAAAGCTTGACCTTTATGTCTGTAGGAGATGATATACAAGAGATTTATATAGGAAGTGACATGATAATTAATGGAGAAGGAAAAAGAGCCTTTTAAAGGCAGTGCTTGGTAAGGATAGAGTCCTAGGCTCTGCAGCAGAGCAAAGAATCTGTGGGTATTTTAAAGTTTATTCAGCATGGAAGACAGAAAGATTCACTTTATGTGCACCACTGAAGATTGCTCTGTAGCGAACTTGCCTTGTTTTATTTAGGAAAATATAATCAGCTTTCTGGGTACATGCTAATATGTTCTGCCTCCTCTCTGCTTCTGCCAGGACTGCATGGGCAGTGATGCTCAAGTTGCTAATTTCCATCTGAGAAGTATGTCTAACAACAGGAGAGAGTAAGAAAGGAAGAGTTTCAATCTCTGCTTTGGGGCTGATGCACAGCCAACAACTTTTCCAGAATAGTAAGGTGTGAAGCATCCCTTCTGTAGATATTTTCTTCCCTATGACTTGCATGTTTATAATACATACTAAGAATGCTTTTTTTCCCCAGTTTCCAGCCCTGCTCCGATTTGTTGTGCTAAATTCTTCAAACCAAGAGTTCAGTAGGACTCTCCTGTTAGGTTTTCTTAGTGTTATTTTCAGTTTGACGTCTAGTTGCTCCCTTGGTCCTGACCACAGATTATTTGGTAATTTTGGTTGCAGGAGACCTTGGGAAATCTCCAGTCCAACCTTCTGCTCAAGGCAGGATTAACTGTGAGGTCGGAACAGGTTACTCAGGACTTTATCCAGTCTGGTCTTTAAAACCTTCGAGGATGGAGGTGCACAACGTCTGTGGGCAACCTCTTCCACTGCTTAAGCGTTCTCGTGGTGAGAACAGTTCTGTGTTTTTTATATCCAGCCTGAACCTCTTATTTCAGGTTGTGCCTGTTGTCTCGCATCCTTCTGCTGTGTACCTCTGTGAAGATCATGGCCCTTTTTTCTTGATGACCTCCTTTACATGTCAGAAGGTTGCCATTAGGTTCCTCCGAAGCCTTCTCTTCACCAGAATGAATGAGCCCCGTTCCCCCAGCCTCTTGCCAGATCATCTTGGCAGCTGAGCCAAAAGGCAGAGTTTAGCAAAATATTTTATCCCTACTTGCTTCTGGGGTTACAATTGGCTCTGTGTATCTCTGCAGAACGACTAGTAGTCCTGAGAGATACCTTATTGGTCTAGTCTAATCTTGGTCCTTCCTCATATTTGTGGTCTGATCAGTGTAGCAGACCATTGAGGTTCCTCCACCTTGTTTCACACGTGATGGTGTCAGAGCTTCGTCCTGAGAAAGTATCTTACTTCTTGAAGAGCACCTTGGCTTGTTTGCTGTGTAAGGAGGTATCTTATTTTTGCTCTCCAGCCCCATGAAGAAATTTACTGTCCCATAAATTAGAAGAACTGGTTTAGAATCATACAGAGCTGAAACTTCTTGCTTACCTTTATTTACAGTCTTCTGCAAGATGTTCTTCCTGCCCTCTTCGTAGAGTAGAGTCTGGACTTAATAAGGCCTCTCTGTTCAGCTTTTCAGCTGAAAACGTGATTAGTTAGCATGCAAAATAGAATATAGGATGGAAATAGCAGCGAACTTAGTTTTGCTTGGCAATTTGGCATAGGTGCTGCTCGCTATTATTTATTTTTTAAAACAGCAGATATAAGCAGAGGCCAAATACAATAGGGATGATGTGTTTTGTTCAGGTAAAATCTGTAATCTGAGCTGCAGGAGTGTGTCGTAAAAAGTTGTGTGGATGAGAATGTTTTCTGATACGTCCGTTCCTCATATTGTTTCTTGGGACTCCCTTGACAAAATGATCTCACTTTTGTGCAGATGTTGTATCTTGTTTCCCTGGTGCAAAATAAGAGTCTTTGAAACAGTCCAAGTATTTGTGTAGATTTTCAGCTTATTGAAAAATCTGTTAGAGACAGCTTTACCCAGGCTATCTGTGGAGCTGTTAGTGCACCTATAAATATAGTGCACCAAAATGAAAAATGTAGGAACTTCAGCAGCGGTACAGAAACAAAGCTGTTCTTTTTTGTAGGTTCCGTGTTGATTTAGCAGTATCTCATCAGTGAATCTTCTGAGGCCGCTTGATGGCAGGGCTTCAAATTTTTTTAATCAAGTGTCAGAACCGTTCTCGGTTTGAATTACAAGGAATTTTAGATAATATTTTTCTAAAGGGTGTACACCCAGGTTTTCACTCAGTTAATTTCCACTTTTACCTCTTTGGTGTTAAAATTTGACTCTTTCAGTTGAGCAGTAATATTTTTATTAGATGTTCTTGACAATGTTGCCTGGGTTTCTGAGGAAATGGCTAAAAATAAACGTGCATTTATAAACTGAATCTTAAGAATGTAAAAGTAGCTTTGCTGGTTCAGACCAAGGGTCCATCTGTCCTGGTATTGTCCCCTACAGGTTCCAGAAGTGAGTGTGTAGAGAAAAATGAAAACAGGACAAAATATAAGAAATAACTGTCTCCTCCCTGCAATATTTTGCAGGTTCCCGCTGTTTTCAGCTCAGTCCTCTGAACCTGATGGCACTTCTAGCTGGACAAGCCATAATAAATCTATTTTCCAAGTGCCTGTCAGATTCCTCTTGAACCGATACCAACTTCTTTTGCTCACAGCATTTTGCTAGGGATTTCTGTTGTTGTTGGGCTGCTTGCTGCACGAGGACCCTTCTCCTTTAGTTCTGAGCCTGGTTCCAGCCAGCTTCATCCACTGGTCACTCTACTGTGTTATGGAAGAGACTGGGCAGCTGATCCCTGTCCGCTCTCCTTGTGCTCTTCATGGTTTTATAGATTGCTATCATAGCTGTCCCCACGATCTCTATTTTCTAGGTTGAAAAAATCTTAGCTTTTGCCATTTCTTAATTAGGAGAAACATGTTGGACTTCTGTCATCCTTCTGTGAAACTTTTCAATTCTAATCTTTTTTTTTTTAAGATGAGACCACCGAAACCACCGGCGCTTTGGGATTTATACAGTGTATATAATGATTTCTGTTTTGCTCTCTATCCCTTTTTTAATGATTTCTAATGATGATTTGTGTGTTTGACTGTTACTGAGCGCATGTTTTCGTATTTGTGTTTATTTTGGGCCCAGGAGCTTGCTCTGATGTGGGAAAGGTCATCCCAGAGCCCATCTCCTCATGGGTAGAGCCAGGTCTGCCTGGGCTGCTTTTCCCCGTAGGCATCACTTTACATCTATGTACATTGAATTGCTCTGTCACTGAGGTCTTTCAGTGATTCTTCAGGTTGCCTTCGTCCTTTCAACCGTGTCATATCTCAGCAACTTTGTCAGCCCACTGATCACTTCATTTTCCAGGTTGTTAACGAATAGGTTAAGCTACGTGTGCCAGCACAGGCCCTTGCAGAACTCCACGCATGACCTTCCCCTATTGTTTGGTCTTGGAACAACTCGGACACATTGGTAATAAAAGAACTTTGAATAGCAAGCTAAGGATCTGTGGCCTTTTTTATTTAAAAAAAATAATTATTAATGCTGTAAGAATACCCAGCTCGTGTGTGAAACTGGATTTTCATAAGTTTCCTTTGACCTGTACTATTCTGTTGTTTTTAAACATATGTAGAACTCTGAGGTGGTGCCAAGCTGTGTTAAGGGGAAGCAGAGATGTGTTGAAACTTGTTTCCTATGTTCAGTTAACTAGAAAAGTTTTTAAAAAATGTGCCTTTGTTTTTCTGAGTACGTTCAGATATCTTAGTAAAAGGCTTGAGCCAAATTTTAGTTGATAAACTGCGTTGACTCCCTCGTTCCTTGGGCCCGTGTGTGACTGACGTCTTGATCCCTCAATTTTTTGTTTTTCCTCAATCGTGGACTGTCCTTTGCTTTTGACCTAGAGGCTGAGCAAGGTTGTGAAGTGGTACGATGCTTACAACATCCTTACCTGGAAGTACGAACTATATATTATCTAGTTGAGTGTAGGAGGAGGCAAAAGGGTGAAGACACTTCATACCGAAATGCTGGGCTGAAACACAGAAAATGCTTTGCTTTTTCATGACAGCCTAAATAATCTTTCTTTTTTTCCCCCTCCCCATGCCTTTGGCCCATATATGTGAAAAGGGAGGCAGAGTATAAATTCATGAACATGTGAGAGTCATTCAGATGACATTAATGAGCTGCAAAAGGCTTGTATATATGCAAATTCCTATTCAGAGTGGGATTTGGATGAGTGCGGTTAATGAGGTGGGGCAACAGTTTGGTCAGTAAAGATGAAAAGGAGCAGTGACTGGAGCAGTGTCCTCCCTCTGCCCCACCAGTTGGGGCCTTGGTA
>JAOXJK010000069.1:41385866-41396391 GCA_025774025.1 Xenus cinereus
GGGGTTGGAGGGGGGCGAGGGGGGGGACAGCTCTCTCCAGGGTGGGAAAAGTAAGGGAGGGTTTGTATCTGCAGAAACACCACACGTTTTCTGTTTTCATCCGGTCAGGATTTCCAGGGAATTTTTAACTTTGCTATCAAAGTTTTCTTAGGCAGCTCTTTTAGTTCTGTTTGTTCTTGTGGCTGAAGCCAAGTGAAATGCAGTATCATTTTTTGGAGTTTACTTGCAATGGTTTTCATGTATTTTAAATTATAGGTGTGGCTGAAACTTGGCTTATAAAAACCCACTTCATTCCATCAAGCGGTTTGTTTCCATGCGGGGCAGGGGTTATTGTGTGAATAGATTAATTGAATTCAGTCTTACTGTATATTTCTTATAATCAAAGTGCTTGAAGGCTGAGGTGGTGGGGAGGGGGACGGTGTGTCAGACTGACGGCACCGGGAAATGAAATATCCCTCTTCCCACTGAGCAGGCGTCCTTATTATCTCTCCTTAACGTGCACCAGTGTGACTGTGAAAGAAACGTTTCTATAGGCCTTGTCCGTGCTATATGTGGGCCAGGAAAATATTGCATAAAGAATATATTCTTAGCTTTCTAAAGCACCGTTGAATGTTTTGTCCTGGGACTAATCACTGCGAACTAGTGTGTTCTTAAGCACTGCATGCTTGTCTTTGAGCCTATAGCTAACATGATGCAGCTGATGCATGTAAAATTACAATTTTCTGGTGTGGACAGCACTGGAAGGTGGAAGGAGAGAGTAGCCCAAAGTTGGCTTGGGGGTTAGGATCAGCTTTGTCAGGAATTTAGGCCTTGCCTAAGATGCGTCTTCCCAGCCTGTCTCTGGCCGCGTGTTGTCATTTGAAACTGTTTTCTTTATCCTCTTTTGAATGCTGAAGAAAAGCAGGAAGGTCTGCTTCCTCTCCTATTATTCCATCATCTTTTTGCATTTTTACATAGCGGGAAGAAACCGGTCGTTGTGGGTGATATGAAAAACTGAGCTTCCTGCTTTCCCTTTCTTTGTCCCCATGCCTCTTTTAGATGTCTTCCCCAGGATACGCATTCAGGCTTTGGCACCGCTGCTGCCCCGTTGCTCTCTTTCCAAGCCGCGCTGGTGCTTGGAATGAAATCAGTGTGTCTTGACAGTCTTACTGATGCCTTAGTGCCGTGAGTAGCAGCCAAAGAAGTCATCCATGTCTCATTAACTTGACTGACCCAGGATCCTGAATCCCTCTCGGTGGGAACTAGGTTGAGTCCTGACATAGTAAGATTTTTTTGAAACGGGAGGTAAGCTTCTGACTGCCAGTGTTTTCACCTGGGTTTGGACAGGTGACGTATGAGAGTGGTTTGTTTTTTTTTTTTTACCCAGCTACTTATTTCTCCTCTATAATAATAATTTTATTATTGCACTTGAAAATTGATCTGTCTTAATATGTGATGTAAATATTAATTCTATGTCATCTTGTTGCATGTGAGGCATAATTACATTTTTTAATGCATCTATACGGTTAGGAATAAATTGGCCTTTTGTGTCCATTTAGCTGTTCTATAAATAGTCAGACCTATAATTTGGGTTTCCTATTGTGCCGTGACAGACAATAGCTCTTCAGAGTTTGAAAAACTGACTTTTCTTGAATTACTGGGTGGCCATATGTGGTTCACGTGTAATTTCTTGCTAACACTTTGCTATGATGTGGCTACTCTCTATTTCTAGATACCTTGTTGAGAGAGAAAATGGGCTAGGATGGATCAGAGTGATTTTACTAGGTGGTGTTTTGGTCTGGTTGCATAGCCCTGTGCGTTCCTGGGATGGTCATGGGTAGTCATATTCAATCCCTGAACCATTCCTGGACTGATGCCCCCCATTTCCACCTCTGCCCACGTTTCTGAGGTTTACACTACGTATTTTAAAACTCCTTGCCTTTTTGGAGTGACTGTGGGAACAGATACGTCATATCTCTTTTTTGTAGTTCTTGATTCCCTTCTTTGACTTCTCCTTCAGTTTTGAGAAATACTCTTATCCACAGAGTCGGAGGTTGGAAGGGACCTCCTGAGGTCTGCTCTACTAGTTTCCTGCAATTCTGGTTATTTGGCAGTCATAAAAATCCAAATAACCAAATCTAGTTATTGGCCGAAGAGCTCCCTGTAGCGATGCCTAAGTTCCTCTCCTGAGCCATCAGCTACATAATGAGAAAAACACATGAGAAATTTAGCTTATTCTCCACTTTTGTCTACTTTGTCTTTAGTAACTTTGAATTTCAAATGCAGTTATTTTTTGATGAAAATGGTCATGGACTAGAAGAGTCATGTAAACATGTGAATGTTATTTCTTGGTCTTGCTTTTAGGCTGGTGCCTAAAAACCTGAACCTATTGGTTCACAGGCAGATGCTTCTATAAAATATAAAGGGTTAGTAATTCTTCTTTGACCAACTGATGTGGTTGAAAAACATTTCAGATACGCAAGGTCCTTAAATATAATAAAAAAGTATTACTCTCTGCCAACCCTTACCTCTCTTACATCCTTTTGTTTATTGCTGCACTATTGATAGATAAAATATGGGAAGAGAAGTGGCTCCCAGATAAACGGTGATGCTTAAACAAGACAATTTTCAATAGCTCTTTCTAGGAAGGACTAGGGCTAAGCCAGCAGAGTGAAGAGAACTTGGATCATCTGTTTCAGGATGAACTTTCTTCGTATTTTTCAAGCTTCTAATTCATCTTGATGACTTACTGCTATATGACTACTTAATAGTGTGTCGTTTGGCTTCCTAGTGTAATTTCTATACATGAATTGGAAGACCTTATGAAATAAATTATGTGCAGAATGACTAGTTCTTTTCTTTTCTTTTTTTTTTAAAAAAAGAAAGACTTTATGGATGCCAGTATAATTGCTTGATGGAATATTTGTTTTCAGCTTATTGACACAGTGGGAACTTTTGGCTCCGTTGCTTATTTCTGCGATAACAATTAAGACTAATTGTTAGTAGTAATAAATTATTATTCTCAGCGGACCAGTATTAGAAGGGAGTAGGTTATTTGGCCAGTGTATTTCATAGGTATTTGTTGTCAGGAGATTTATTTAATTTCTGTTCCATTTCTTCCTTTGGAAAGGGAGATCTTTTAATGATAAATTATTGCGTATTTCCCATACCTGATGTTTTATCTGATCTCTTAATTTTCCTGTTCTTCTCCCTTCCTTCTGCCTTTGCTTCCTCCCCAGTTTTTATTGTAGATGAGGGCAAAAAAAAAATTGTTAGATTATCTAGAAGTGTTTTGGGTATATTTGACTGTATTATTTCATATCCTGAAGGGTTATCTTATTAGAAACTAATTAAATAGCAAAAGTTTGTTTGTTTGTAGTGGACTACTAACTCTTCAGCATTTCTTGATAACTTTTGGAATGTAGAGAACAGATCACTTTGCAGTTCTGTAATCTACAGAAATAAAGGGTTTTTTTAAAATCTTGGAGGAAAACATGCATCTATTACAGCAATAATTTGTTTTAATCAAGTGATGCGTGAGTTGGCTAATGCATAGGAAGAAACAGTGTCTGTTGATGCAGTAGAGATTTAAATAACTGTTGCAAGCAAACATCAACACTGGGTGTAAGAATGTAGGTCTTGAAATTGTGCGTCTTGCTGGTAAGAGGTTCTGTGAGCTGCTCGTGGAAGCTGGCTCTTTATCCATGTTGCAATGTGAGTACATTCATAGAATTCCAGGTACATTCTTCTCCAGCTTTCCTTCAAAATTGACTTCCAAAAGCTACATGTGCTTCATGCAGGTATTTTAGATATTTAGAAAGTAACTAGAGCTTCCCTCTTTAGTGTTCTGCTGGAAAAGAATCACTAAAAGGATTCTCATTTAGTAGACTCTCTATCTGTAAATCCCAAATAAGCCAAATTTTTTATGTAACCATTGTTTTTCGGTTTTGATTGCGTATTTTAAAAGGTATCTGGTTTCTTCTTTAAAATCACTGGGGGAGGGGGAATAAATGCGTGTTTGTGACCTGTATGGCTTCCAGAAGCTAAGAATTCTTGTTCCTAATTTTTTTTTCTTTATTATACAGAGAGACAAGCTTTCAGACTGTTATTGAACGCTATATAAGTTGTTATAATTTGATTACACTGATGTAGACCTTTTATGTTGGTTGTTAGAGGGATGCTAATAGGACATACTGTGTTCAGCAGGCTCTCTGGGCAGCTGTGTCTGCGGCTGGCTTGGGCACCGCTGAAGCTTATTGCATGGGAATTAGCTCTTCTGTCAGCCAGTTGAAAGGCTTAGTTAAGGATAAGAACGTTCTTAATAAAAAGTAAATTTGTCTGGCAATGACCCTCTCCCAAATAGCTGAAAATAATTGTCTTCGTTATTAGCCTTAGGTGTAAGCTGTTTGTCTTTAGAGAGGCACAGTGGTTTGTATCCAGAGATTGTCCAAACTAGTATTTCTGCAATTACTCGTCATGAAAATCATGCTAGTGCATAACTCTGTAAAAATAATTCCCATCTGCAAAGGCAAATACACTAGGGACAATTAAGTTTCAGTGCGGCTGAAAAAAACTTGAGTCTTCAAGAACAGCAGTGAAGATTACTACTGTGTCAGCAACCTTATTTAATACCATAAGTAATAAGATAGTTCACCTAGTGACTAAAATCTCTTGAGAATGGTAAAACTTTTGTTACGGATTAAGATAAAATGTGACTTTAAATCAAATACAATTTAGACATGACTAAAGTCTTGGCAGACTTTCTCCGACAAATCTGGCTTTTACGGTTTGAGCAAGTCCCTGCCCCAGCTGCCCACCCCATTTCTCTGCCAGGGCAGCGCTAATGTGCAGCCAGGGAGTGTGGTTTGCAAGCCATCATATAAAAAAAAAAAAAAAAAAAAATTACAAAATCCCACAGATTTAAGTGTTCAAGGACTGAAATGGCATTCTGTGGGGACACGGTCTGAGTCTTCCTGAAGAAAAAACCTCTAGGAAAAGGGATGCTGTGGAGGTCTAGGGGAGCAGTCGCCTATCTTCGCCAGGGTATATGTATCAAGGCTTTTAGTGTATATTTCACTTGTATGATAGCATAGCAAAATACCACAGGCATCTGCAAAAAGCATAAGACAACTTTTAACACGTGGGGATTATATTAAAAATTCCAAACTCTGCCCGCCTGTTGTTACTGCAGGCAGTTCAGTGGGGCTAGAGCTGTCGTACTGTTTGCTTTTGCAATCCTTTCACTCTTCAGTGAATTTTGTTGCTTTTATCACTGTGGATTTTCTTGTCTCCAGTGAGTGACAGACATCTCTAAGAAGTTGGTCTCGTTGCTGGTGCTGGATTAGACGGAGGCCTCTGAACCGTGGGCTGGAAGGAGAGCTTAGATTTATTAGTGCTCATGTAGACACGGCAGTGCTCAGACCTTACTAAATTTGAGGGTAGTCAAGTTTTTTTCAGCACAATACATACAAGCAAGCAATGTTTGCCAAGAGCAGGTAAGAAAAATATTCTACATGCTCTGTAGAATTAAGTGGTTATACTTAGCAAGTTGTTAAATGAGCTGAGTAGGTGTGGGTGACAGCAGATTGCAGAACCCCCTGTCCAGAAGCCCTTTGGATGGAATTCCTGTGGGTTTTTAGGTGATCTTTTTGCTGCCAGAGATTCCTGGTGTTAGCAGCTGCCTGAATCTCAACTTCATCAGTTGGGTAGGTTCGTTCAAGGGTCATAATGTTTATATTAACAGATGCAACCCTATCATTCGCAAGGAAATATTTTGTTTGTGAGCATGCTAAAAGTAAATAACACCCAGTGGCTTAAGCTTTATAGTGCACTTTCTCCGCTGGCATGGGAAGAAATACGTACCTGGGGAAAATCAGAATACAGTGTTTGACTTTAAGGAAGCCCATGTCTATGGAGATACCAACAGTAGGTCAACCCAAGTTCTTTTTGGCACTTGCAATATATAGACATCATTTTGTTGATGCATTTCTAACGGGTTAAAATCTGATTTTGCTCCCAGCCAGACGAACGCGTAAGTTGGGTCATACAGTCGTGAAATGTTCTTTACGAGCACTGATATACTTTGTAAACACAGGGTTTCTTTGATTAAGAAGTATCTCCTTATGTGTGTAACAAAAGGCAAATGATATTTGTACCTGCTGTTGGATTGTACCTATTCTTTTAGTGCTGCCCTGCTCGCCACAGCGCCGTACATATGGCACCAGCTGAGTTTTTCCTTAGGAAAACCAATAGCCTCCTTAAAGGTTGTAGCGCGTTGCATATTTATGACTGTTCTTCGGTGCTTTTGCCTCCCCTCCGTTTTGAATTACGGTGACTTCAACCTTTGAGTGTTTTGGTTGCGTTAGACAAACGCAGGAAGTTACAGCCTGTCATCCAGGCGCTTGAGCTTCCATGAATTGGTCGTTTCACTCCCCCTTGCAGATTTTCGGTAGACTGATTTCAATTTTTATCGTTTAGCCTTGATAGCTTCCTTGTGTGAGCCTTGCAGATAGAATTTAGGACTAGGCAATGTGCCTTCATAAAAGATGGGAATATTTTTACCATCACATTCCCTGTTTTCACAAATCTTAGATGTCTAAGAACCCCAGAGTTTAGTCTGTGTAACTGTGGAGAGCTTGTGTAGCTCAGGTAGAGCTTTCTTCTCCAGAAGATTTATATCAGGGGTTAAAGAGGCTGTTCATAGCATGCAGGAACTCTCCTGTATTTTTACAGCTGGGTGTTGGAGGCATACTGAGATTAATTCAAAACCATTTCCATACTAATCTAATGCTTCCTAGTTGCTTTTATTAGAAGAAAAAGAACAGTTTTGATTTGATTTTTTTTTTTTTAAACTGTCTTTTGGAAGTGCATTGTGTAGTATAGTAGTTTCCTTGTTTCATAAGGGGGGTATTTCCCTTTGTGTTGTCCTTGAGAACAGCGTCAGAGCTTTGCCAGTGTGGATTGTCCAGACAAACCGCAGCCGGAGCCGATCCCTCCGGACTCGGGCTGAAGGTGCTGTGCAGGGTCTCGGTGTGGGCGGTAGAAGAAATTTACTGTCACCGTCTTCAATTGCAGATTATAAATGGGTGACCTCCTGTTGGCTAACTTTTTTTTTTTTTTCCTTCTCCTTTTCTACTTCTGTTCTCCCATCTTCTTTTTTTCTTTTCTTTTTTTTTTCCCCTTTAACTTTTGTGTTAATGTTTAGAGAATTGCGGAGGACCTGTTGTATATAGCTTTAGGCACAAAATGCGGTGTGGTGCCCAGCCAAATGCTTCTTGTTGCACTGGCAAATCTTTTGACTGTGTTTTGGAGCTTATTCACAGTTTCTAGTTATCATAAACATCCGGAAATAACTTGTTAAATTCTCCAGATAGATCCCAGGGCTGATTACTGGAGATGTAGAAATACCCTTTCTAGAAAGCATTCATCAAATTGTTAATGCTGTCGCTGATGGATGGATGTGCTGCTTTGAAGACAGTATCTGGCGATGCTGGTATTTGTGATAAATTTTCACTATTTTCCATCATGCTTTTGGATGGACACTGCTCAGTTTATTTAAAAATAAATAGATTAATCACTGACTGCTGCCTGGCTTTTACCTCTCAGGCAACTCCCTCCCTTCAAAAAATGGGGGGGGGAAAAAAGCTGAAGGCTCACCATCTGTGATGTTGGATCTCAGCAGATAACCTGTATCTGATCTTTTCTTGAGCAGTGGGACTTAGAGCTCATCTTCCTGCATTTCAAACCAGTGTTTTAGCCCCCATGTATTTTCCAGTCTAGAAATTATGTTCTTTGCCTGAATCCACCGGTCTTCTTAATGGCACTTCTCCGAGTCACTTGCCAGTGAGACCAGCCACACAGGGTTATCAAAGGAATTTCTTATCCAGAGGCACTAACACTTAGTTTTTATTTCTTTTTAAAGTTAATTCCCAAATTTCATAGATCAGTGAGACAAGATCCAGTTCTTTAAAGCAATTTCCTTTGGTCTGACCAGCTAATCTGTGGTAATGATTGGGCTTTTCTAGCCAGAGAAGCTGCTGGGCCTGGGCGTCTTTCCTTGATGGGTGGAATGACTGGTCTCGTGTGGAAAACCATTATTTAAAAATAAAGATTTATCTCTGCTGTTTTCTTTGCTGAGAGAAATCAAAGTAAATGACTCTTAATGTTGGCTGCTCTGTTAAAAGCTAAGGTTCCTGGTAAAATGCATTTACTCTGAATGCCCAAACAGCATTCATAAAGCAAAATGGTCCCGTTGTGTGGCATAAACACGTTTCTCCAACCAGACATGCTTGTTTGAGAGAACTTGGTGAGTCAGGGGCTACAACACATGTGCAGATGTTGCAGTGTGTACTAAACAGCCTGATGCTTTTTATTTCATAGTCCTTTTGGGGATGTCTTGGAGAAAACCCTGGTTCCTCCATACTTCATAAGTGTCTACATGCAATTTTTGGTTTGGGGGACTTAATTTTCATAACTCCTAGCTTTTAAAAAAGTGTTATCAACCTTTTTGAAAGAGCAAGCTGTAGGCAGAGCATCTTTTCTATTGATAGTCACAGGAGAGAAGTAGGCGAAATGACGTAGGATGCCGCCCATGGGTTGCTTTTGCCTCCTTAAGCTATTTTCTTCCAAACTTCATTGGTTTTCTGAAGTAGGTGTGGAGCAGGAGATACCCTTGTTTCCAGATGAGTTGCTGGAGAATGTTTCTTCAACACGCAGAAATGGGGGGACGCTCGTGCGGCCGCAGCGTGAACTGCATCGAACTGTTGGGTTCACACAATCTGGCAAGAGAAAAGCGGCACGGATTTGGAAACAAGCGTCTGGGAGGTGGGAAAATAAACTGGCCTCTTTGCCTCCGTGGACCTCCAGCCCGACACATACAATTAGGTGACTTGTCTTAAGACAGTGAAATGCCCCGATGGCTTTGGGAAGGCTGGAGGGTGGGCACGAGGCTGGGGTTGAGGGGACGTGGGCTGAAGAAGGGGGGTGTAGATAATGAGCCAGGCAATCCCCATGACTAATGCGGCTTTTGCGGAGGAACCCGTGTTTGTTTTGTGTTGTGTTGTCGAGCAGGAAATGTCAGATGTATGTTTATAGATTAGAGTTACCTTCTAAACTCTGCGAAGGTCTTTACAGTGAGTCAAAATAGAAATACTCTCTGTTAAACTGAGATAAGTCAAGTTTCTATAAAGCTTGTTCTTACTCTTTTACGCTTTGAACAGTTTTTTCTACCGTTCTTGTCCTCTCTTTGAATTTTAGATGCTGCTTGGATATACCAGGTGCCAAAATGCACATCCCCAGGACACCTAGTGTGTTTGATACTGGGATTTGCTGTCTCTGAAACTGGCTTGCGGTCAGCTTGCTGTGTTTCTCATGCCGCGGTCAGGCAAGCAGCAAGTAGCTCACCCTTTTCTTAGCTAAAAAGCATCAATTTCTTGTGCGCTGGTGTGGTGTTTGTAGGAACATGTATTTACCTGTACTCGAACACATAACTAAACACCTAGTTATCTGTAATTGCAGTTTGCAAGCTATCCTTCAGCCTGTCCTTGGGAACTGTGTAAATATTTTCTTTTTTTGGTTGGTTTTTATATTTGTTGTTGGGTTTTTTTCTTCCTTTCTTTTGTGTTAGGAAAGAAAAAAACCCAAACGTTTTGCCAATTCTGATGAACAGCCAGAGGTAGGGGCAGTGATTTGTGTTGGGGATATTTGTTGTAGTTTGGAGACAGGCTCTTTGTGGTGGGTTTTGTAGCTTGCTGCACATAGAGCTCTGCTGCTGGGAGTGATCTTCTTACTACTCCAGGCAACAGGAAGAAAAAAAAGCAAGATTTCCTGGACTAAAACGCTTTGTGTCTTTGTCCTTCAGCTCTGCTGGAGTAACTACGGCAGCGAGGGGTTTGAGTCGCCACGAGGCGAGATGTGACAGGAAAAAAATAATTATAAATTGCAGCTTTTTAATGTATTTACTTTGCGCGTTCGACAGCGCCGGGTTTGTTTCCCTGCTATAATTATCCCGCCTGTTCTAAGATTAGGGAACCGGTGTGACACGGGCCAAGGGCTCGTAGCATGGGTACTGCTTGTCCGGGCAGCGGCACTTCTGCTGGTGGAGCTGGGTTGTGTCCTCAAATAAAACACGACTGTGGTGGAGGAGGGGAGAGGAATTTTTCACGTTCGGATTGCAGCGATGTGAGAGACTTTTGCCAGCACGGGCTGTCTGGCGGGCTCTGCTTCCCCGTGCCACTGACTGACACCATCCACCGGCAAAACCTATGGATGTGTGTGTGCGTGGGGGGGGTTGTTTTAAGGCATTGCCTCTTTTTATTTGCGGAAGAAAGGTTTGTCGGTGAAGTATGGAACTGTAATAAACCCACAGACCTTAATTGCTGTTTTTTCCATGACTGTATTTTTAATTGATGTATCCGTTAGTGCTCTTAACGTTGCAAATAAAATTGTTCATTGTAAGGAATGTCGTGAATGAGAAGCTGTGGCTGCCCCATCCCTGGAGGGGTTCAAGGCCAGGTTGGAGGGGGCTTGGAGCAACCTGGGCTGGTGG
>JAOXJK010000069.1:41396491-41438786 GCA_025774025.1 Xenus cinereus
GGTGTCCCTGCCCAGGGCAGGGGGTGGCACTGGGGGGGCTTTAAGGTCCCTTCCAACCCAAACCATTCTGTGATTCTGTGAATGCACCAGGGTTGGGAAGACTTGGGGAATTTTAGTGGTTTTGGTTCATGAGCTACATGTTGGACCCCGCTTTCTGTATGCTTATTTTTAACTCACCTATACCTTCAAAAAACGGCAAATACGCAACACGTAGCAGGAGCTGCTCTGTTAGCTCAATTATTTCTTAATCCCCTGTGTTTTTTGCAAGCTAGGTCTACAAGTTTATTACAAAACAGGAACAAAGTGAAGCTCTGAGAGGTTCTGGCTGTTCAGGAAGTGACTTTTAATGGTGATGGTAGCAGGCATTAAACCCTTCAGCTGTAACTACTCATTCTGTTGAAGAAATGTTTGTAAAGCATTATAAATAGTGTTTTTCCATGTTGCAAATCTATTTGTTTCACTTTCTTTTCAGCTGTCAACACTTCAGATTGTAACTGAAATGCCTATTCTTTTAAGACATCTCTGTTTCTTACAAAGTACCTCGTCTGTTCTCATTAGTAGCTCCATGACAGTCTCGTAGTTGAAAGCGTGAAGTAGGTTCTCGAGGTATTCACAGAAAAATATGCCAGAAAACTCCTGGCATATCCAAAGTGTCTGTGGTAGTCTGCAGCAAGGTTATTCAGGTCTGTTGGTGTGGTCCAACCGAGCAGAAATTTTAGGGCAAATTTAGTTAAATCTATCTGGGTGCACTCCTCATTAAATAGATGAATCATCTAATTTAGGGCTTTTTAAATAACACGACCTATTTCAGTGCAGGGAAATACCTCTTGTGGACACCTGTGCGCTGAAGATCTCTTGCAGGTGCTGGAGGTTTGAGGAACCAATAGGAGGTTGGGGCTGGTTTCGTGAGGAATAGCATACTTTCTAACATTAACACTTCAGGTTCAAGAAATAATGTGAAAATAACTTGAGTAATGTGCGTGTCAATATTTCGCACAATTTGAAGAATTAGAGAGGATGGGTCACTGGGAAACTGCAGAATCCTGATATGCTGAATTAGCTGGTTTAGTTCCAAGCACGTGCTTCAAGTGTTATTTTAGTTTTGATCTTTTGTACTTTTGGAATTGACTATCAAATATTCAGGGTATTTAGTGGTTTCCTACAGAAGATCCAGATAGCCAGTTGTGGCGTTGTACTTCCTTGCGATTTACTGGGGAATCCAAAATTCTGCAGGAATATCATTTCAGCTGGTGTCACAGGCCTGGTGATGGCGAACGAGTCCATGTCAAGCACCGAAAGAAGTTTGCAAACAGAAACTGGGCTACTAAGTTGACTTTCTGGCTCCTGCTTGACCAGCGGGGAAGTACTTGGTGCGCACAGGCGATTGCTGGTTTCACTACTTGGTGGATTGTTTTTCTCGGTTCCTGAAGAAGTGAAACAGTTCACAAGTTTTAACCAGTTTGATTCATCAGACCATACTGTGAGACAGTAAAAGACTGTGTAAATGAAGATGCTAATTAATAGAAGGCAGAGCCCAACTCTCCCATCTAAACCAGCACCTGCAGCTTTGATGCTAGAAGTGAGGAAATGGAATTGGAAAAAATTTCCTTTAACTCAGCAATGATGGTATGGGGTGGCACACAAATTGGGTTATAATTTCTCTCTCTTTTTCACATCGCTCGTTTATCTCCTTTCCTTTGAACCTGCGTGGATTAGTTCTGCTGCTTGGCAAAAAGTGAGGGAGGGACTTGAAGTAGCGTTCCAGAATTAAGGACTGGCACAGCTTTTAAGTGCAAGTACTGGAGGCTTGGATATTGTCAATGTATGACTTTTTATTCATCTGGTTGGATGTTAAAAAAATATTTGTTAACATTAGAGATGTCAGCAGAACAGTGATTAGAAAATAATTATATTTACAAGCATTGTTTTGTACTGGCAACTTGTCCTTTCCTTATTTTTTTTTTTTTCCCCCAGCATTTCTGTCCTGAGTTGTGTATAGCAAATGGAAAACCATTTAAAAATTGCTCATTACAGACTTTCTAAGTAGATAAATCTGTCTGTGAACAAGTATTGTTTTGCATTATATTTCTGATAATCGGTGGGGAAGAGCGGCAGTGGTGTGCCTTTAAAAACTGTATGCTTAATGGGATTAAGCCACATTCTAGTGTTAGTGTTTAAGATGATGTAACTTGAATACTAATTTTTTGTTTTGTTTCTTTTAAGCAAATGGTTATGAGCCTTCGAGTTTCTGAACTGCAAGTACTTCTGGGTTACGCGGGGAGGAACAAGCACGGCCGAAAACACGAACTTCTCACAAAAGCACTGCATTTGTTAAAGGCTGGCTGCAGTCCTGCTGTCCAAATGAAAATCAAAGAACTCTATAGGCGAAGGTTCCCTCAGAAAATCATGACACCTGCAGACTTATCTATCCCCAGCGTACACTCGAGCTCCATGCCAGCAGCTTTGTCTCCGTCTACCATTCCACAGCTCAGTTACGACGGCCACCCTGCCACCTCACCGTTGCTTCCCGTTTCGCTTCTGGGACCTAAACATGAACTGGAACTCCCCCATCTCACATCTGCGCTCCACCCTGTCCATCCTGACATAAAACTTCAGAAATTACCTTTTTATGACTTGTTGGATGAGCTGATAAAACCGACCAGCCTAGGTAAGGTTGCAAATGTTGTAGTACGACTTTAAGTCTTTTTTAAAAAAAAAAATAGTAATGAATGAATTCAGCTGCTAATGCAGTAACTGGTTAAATATTGCATCACACCAGTGTTTAGAGAATTGCTATTTTTGGTAACTTTTTGGAACAGATTGTTCTACATGGAGAGACATCTTACGTAACACTCATTAGTTGTTTTAGCTGAGCCACTAAATATGGTTCAAAGATCCGTTATGTTTAAAGGGTGAGTTTGACAAGAAACAAACTAAACCTCAGAAAAGGAAAAAAACTGCCTGCTTTCAGTAGTTCTTATAAACCATAGAGTCTAATTTATTTAAAAACATTAAAAAAATCAAAAATACCCCCGAATCCATCAAGCCCAAAAAAATCTTCTTGTCTGTGCTGGGAGAGAATGCCGGGCTGGGTGTTCGCTGTGATCCACTACAGCCTGAACACCTGAGTTTAGGGAGATCTGGGGTTCTTTTCCAGTTGTGGCTACTTTGCTTTAAACTGACTGTTGTATTAAGCTAGAAATTGCTTGATTTATAAATCACAGATAAATAATCTGATGCTTACAGAGCATTATATAACAATGTGTGATTTTTTTTTTTCTGGCTCTGACTCCACGTCGCACTTAACAGCATGGTTAACTTTTAATACTCTTAAATACTGCTTAAATTCGATAGTCCTGTTGATTTCTGGAGGGGCTCCTTCCATGTTGGAACCTACTTCTGTCTTGAAACCCTGGAAGAAGATTCACTGTGAGAATAGCTGGGAGGAGGAGGAAGAGATTTGTGAGAGTAGATATGGGGAGATGGTGGGTGAGTGGAAGGAAACCTGTCCTTTGTGAAAGAGATTCCCTTTAAATAAAAATGAGCAGGTACAGGGACACGGGGGGCTGGATGATGTGAGTGGTGATGGTGGTCTGCAGACTTCTGAACTACATTGCACAGTTGTTTGCAAATTTTTTAACTGTTACAACTGAGACATTGAGGGAAAACCATGTAGTTTTTGATAATCTTATCTTCTTGTCTAGGTATTCTTTTAAGAGATATACTGTATCTATTTAGCTTTAGTCTAAAACCTAATTGATTAATAAGCATTCCAGGCAATGCTGGTGGTACAGGATAATTAGGTACTTAGTATGTGTCTCATCACTTTTACATTATAAGTACTTAAAAATAATGCTATAATTTCAATAAGGCATTCCAATGCAGGAATTATGGTATGCGTTTATTCCTAGATGTGGTAAGAACACTTTGCTGTCAGCTCCATCTCTGACAAACCAACCCTAAATGAAGAGATCATAATTCATGCTCTGTCATGTCTTACTGTTTGAGGAGTTTAGATACAATAGGGTATTTTCCCCCCCCATTTGTAGACTCTGAGCATCAGGGTAAGAAAATGGAAGTGGATGAAATTCCAACCAGATACTTACTTTTTTTTTTTTTTTTAAAGCAATCTCTGTCCTTTCAGTTAACTTACGGGTTTGGAGTTTTTGTTTTGCATGTGCATCTTCTGGTGTCTTTCTGTTTGTCCAAAGCAATAATATTAAAAAGCTTTTTTTTTTCTTGTGCTTTTGGGGGAAGAGAGAGCTTTGGTGTCTGTGCAGATGAGAAACGGTTGGTTGTTTCCTCTTGTAGTGGAAAGTAATGTTGCTACAGATCGTAAAATTGCAAGCTCTAAATGTCATGAAGGTATTTTAGGGTAATAAATATAGATATGTTAATGAAAAAGCATATTGGATTAATAACCAGTGATATGCAGCTTTATATGCTTTCAAAACAACTTGGAGCAATTGTGCATACAGCTTAGGAGTTTTAAATGCAAGCATAGAGCAGACTTTTATTAGTTTTATCCATTTATACAGTTACTGATACTCTTAAATAAAAACAGTCTTAAACAATTTGTTGAATATGTGCCCCAAATGATTTGGGCATCCTTCTCACTGCTGCAAACAACGTGGGTTTCCTCAAATGTCAAATTTCTAGGTTGCTTGGCTTTGTTTTCTAATGGCAGATGCATGTTACAAACACTCAGAACTTCTCCTTGGCATTTGGCCAGCGTTTCAGCATCTCCGGCTTGCTTTTTCCCAGCAGATTCCTCAGGGGTAGGGATAAGAAACTTTTGGATTTACTCTGTTTCCCTCCACCACAGGAACAAACTGGTGACCTGATGTGGGGTTTTTGAATAATTATCTCCCTGCTTGAAATGGAGCCTAATGGAATCGGAAAAAATGCGTGTGTGTGAGAGAGAGAGAATGAGTGTGAACTCCATGGATTTGAGGATCTCTAGATTCTTCTGAAATGACAGTCGCCATGTAAAAGTTGGGCAGAGCACATCTTTGGATGTGATTCTCCCTGGCCTTTCTCAAGTCAAGGTGAAATGGCTTGGAAGGTTTGCTGTAGTAGTCTTCTGTCCCATCAAGATGTGATTATTATTTTGAAAAACAATAATTTGACAAAGCCTCAGGGAAGGGAGTTGCACAGCAAGGCACTTGAACATGCATTCTCTACCCAAATATTTTACGTAGGTGGGTAGTACACAAGCTAATGTGAATAACAGATAAGGAAATTAAATTTGCTAACTATTATTTTTAATGTTAAGAACAAAAGGAGGAAATGGATGTTACCTTCTTACACTTGCTTCCGTAAAATGGAGCTCTGAACTGTGGTTAAAATCCACATGCTGACTACTCACTGGGCTGGATTCACGGCAAGGGGGAAATGCAGGGCTTTATCCGTCGTCTTTTTATCTTTTACCTTTTTCTTTATCCATCCACCCTTCTTGCCAGCAGCTATTGAGGAGCTTTACTTGAGCACGGCTGAAGCGTGTGTGACAAGGTTAGTAGGTGGCTGTTGGCTAACTTTTTTTTTGTTTTGTTTTGTTTTTTTTTTAAACTCTCTCTGGTTTACGGCAGCCCGTACAGCTCGCAGCACTGAGCAGGATGCTTGCAGAGGACCAGACTTGCCTGGCTAGTTGAACTCGTAAACTCAGCCCGTGCTACCCCAACCTGCTCTTGTTTGAAGAACTGAAAAGAGCAACCAGTTCCTGCTGCTGGTGGGACTCTTCTCCTGCTGTGACTCTGCTCAGAGAGCTCAGAGAGCGGAGTCCCACCGGAGAGCAGAGTCTCTCCCTTCCTCCCCAGTGTTTCAAGTACCTGACTCCTGCCTCGCTCTTCGAGCCGTGTGGCTGATGGTGACAATCATGGTTGTGCTGTCGGAGGGGGTGACAGTGTTTCCTTCACACCCAGGAAGGCTGTCAGTGGGCTTTGTTTATCTGAGAGGAGGAGATTTCTGTCCGTGTTCGGTGGAGCTGTCAAATTGACTAATAAAATATGGATGCATCCTCATTGCAAAATTGAGTAAGCATCTATATTGGATGGGTTTTTTTGTGTACAGACCAACTAGGAATGCTCTATATTCTGAAAAATGTCTGATGGTGGGTGAATCTGTGCCCTGAGCTCTTGCAGTGCCAGTGAGAAGTCTGAGCACTCTGCCCCATGGTTAACCACCATCTGATGTGATTATATGCCTGGGGTTCTTTTGAGGAAAAAGCTATCCAGTTTGGTCCTGATGGAATGTATGAAAGTTGCCTTATTATTGTGACTTCTGTGTTGTTTTTTGAGTAGCACCTCCTTTAAATAGGAGAATGTTGGTTGTTAGTTTCTAAAATGAAGATGCAGCTATCACTTAATTTTCCCCTATTTTCAGCCCCCAGTGTACAGACACTGCTAACTGGTTGTTTTTTAAGCATAGGGCCAATTTTCTAAACGTAACTTCTAACACACAGATAAGATCTCTTTTGTGTGGTGAAGCGTGTTTACTATGACATGAGTAACGAGTCCCAAAATTCTGCCAGATTATTATGGAAGAGACATTAGATAGTTAAACAACATCTTAAAAATACTTCTTGTTACAGCCTATGTCATTCCTAATTGCCTTAGCTGTGTAGTTGTTCCAAAAATGTTTTAACTGGGTTATGGGTCTTTACTTACCTGTAAGGGGAAATTAACCTTTTCTTTTCCATGTAAAGCATTAAAGAGGCTGTGAACTATGCTACTCAGTTAAAAGCTGTCCGAATGGCATATGGATGATCACCCTACAATTTATTTGCTGAGCTTTGGGTTTAAGCCATGTGGAACACAACACTAAAACTCGGATCTGAGCTGAGGAAATAAGAACTTTTACCTGCAGGTCTCACCCTCCTGGTAGGAGGAAACAAAAAAATGGGGTGTTTTTGGGGAGGCAGAGTATCACGTACAGAAACGTGACTGCAGATACGGGCTCCATCGGGTGAAAGGAGCTTCCAGTGGCCCTGCTGAGGCTTGTCTTGATTTGCTTAGGTCTCAGTTCAATTTCTTAATTTGTGGACTCTTATTAGAGAGTTTCTCCAATAAGCAGAATTTCACCCCTGGTGCCTGCCCTCAAGAGTTCTGTGCTCTCTGACTGGCATTGGTGCTCCTGACTTGCGTTTACCTTGAAATTGTCTTTTTGCCTGTGATTGATCGTGGTTCCTTGGACGTGCTGCGTTCCCTAAGACAGATCTTGCAGCCGATCTGACTAAAACCTTTAGGGTGACTGGAGTTCAAGGTACAGCTATTAAACAATTAAACAATTCAGTGCACTTTAGAAATCTAGGTTGGAAACTATAGAAGTTTTGTTTGGCAAGTATTTCTCCCTTTCATATATCAGCAAGCTGATCTGCTGCTCTGTGCACTCAGTATCATGGTTTGTATGAAAGTCACGCTTTACTGTCTTCTGTGTTTGTTATTTTTTTAAATGTACTTTGTGGGAGGAAGTTTGACAAAATACTATATTCTCAACTTGGGCTTGAGCTTTCTGACTTCCGGCTCTACAGTTTTCAATTGTGCAAGAATAACTCTGAAATATTAGCTCTGTCTTCTTCATGTGCTGTAGCTCAACTAGAATTACAGTGCACTTAAGTTTCTTTTTTTGGCTTCAACTTGTATTTGCATGCGGTATGCCTCAAGTTCATGTATAGAGAATCTTTCCGTAGTCTAGAGGCTGTTTCTTTTAGTTGGTTAAAGAGAGCTTTAACTAACTGGGTAGCTCTTGTGCTACAAGAAAAGGAGTATAATTTATTACTGTTCGCTGCGGCTGGTTGTTCAATCTCCTTGTGTAGAACTGAGATCCCCCAAATTCCAGGACCTTACAGGTTATGGGTGTTTTCAGACGCTGCTGCTCTGATGTGGATGGATCTAGGAAGCAGCTTAGCTTCCCATGATCAAATGAGGATATCTTCTTGATAATTTGATAAGGAGTTGGGCTCAGTGATCCTCATGAGTGCCTTCCAACTCAGGATATTCTATGATTCTAATTAAAGCTTTTAGTAGAAGGAATTATGGCAAGCCACGTGGTTAACTCAAAGCATGCGAGTAATCCATTAGTAATCAGTGAACCAGTCTAAGCTTGGAGTGGCATCCCCGTGTCCCTTCTAAGTGTTTGGAGAGCATGGGACCTAGAAGTGATGCTCACATACCATGAGAGAGGAAGCTCTGCTATTGCAGTATGTATTTTTTTTTTTTTTTAAGATTTCCTCTTGCAACCAAGATGTTGAGATCACTTAGAAGTTGTTGGAAATACTGCTGGGACTTGGAAGTCTTCAATAACTTGGAATCTTTTAGAGATACTTTAATCTCCCTTTATGATGGCTTCTGGAAAAAGATGATATGGGTTATGCTAATCCTGGTAGAGAGCTTACTAGGGACTCTCTTATCTAATCATGAACTTTACACTTAGTTTTTTGCCTTTCCTGTTAGGCTTCTAAAACTTGGTACTTTCTTGGCGAGAGTAAAAATGCACCAGAAGTAGGATACCCTGTGCACTCGCTTTTTAGCGCTGCTCAGTGTTTAACTGCTGTTAGAATAAAACCTAAAAATGTTCAAGCCTGATCGGCAGCAGTTGAGTTCTGGGACTTGGCGTCTAAAGAAATCAAGTGACTTGAGTATGGATGATGCAGCGATGGTCCTTCCCTCCGGATAAATGATGGAAGTGGAGCTGGAGGCCCAGGGTAGCGGCGAGAGGAGAGCTGGGTCGGTGGGTCTTTACTCCACAGAGGTAGGTTGGGAGGGCAGAGAGTTCTGGTGCTGAAGGTTGGCATGAGATTGTCCCTTAATCCTTACTGGAGGTCTTCAGAAATGCCCTAAGACATGACTGAATAAAAAAATAATCAAATATAAATATCTGTCCAATAGCACAGTTTCCAGCTGATCTATTCTGTTTATACAATGTATTATAGAGAGTTATAAAATGCGTAATGCTTATGAATTAATTGTAGCCCTTGGAGTATTTCCAGGCTATTTTCATATATAAATTTAGGCACTATTTCAAATAAGCTCCTTTTGTGTCTTTTTACTCCCTGCCTTTCCCACCCCCAGTGTAGCTCTGCCTGTTCCTTCGAAGTATTAACTGTTAAAAGCTTAAGTCGAACAGAGTCTAAAAATCATCTGAAGAGATAAAAGCAGCAGAATGACCAGAACCGGAGCTCAGTTTTTCATCTGGTTTAAGCTGGAGAACGTGGCGCTGTCACTTCACAGTAATTCAGTGTATTTGTGAGCGTAGTGCAGTTGTAACCCGTGGAAGTGGGTTAAGAGCTGGTCACTGCTGTCAAGGCAAGCGTGATTTGTATGTTTACTAAAATGCTTCACTTCGAGTAGATTTTTTTTTTGAAGTGTTTTGAAATGTTAAGGTTACGCAACATCCATTGTGATAAGTGATTGAAATGAAGTGGCCAAGATGTCACAGCGAGGAGGGGACAGAACAGACAGGGGAATGGGGGACTTCGCTTGCTGCCGGAGGAGAGCTCGGTCCCTCGGATGGCACGGAGGGGCCAGCTTTGGCCCGGTCTGACGTGGCTCTAGCAATTGGCAAGAGCTTTTCTTGCCTCCTGGGGGAGAGGGTGGCTCTCCGAGGAGGGGTCTCCCTGGGACAGACCCCATATTGCACACCGCAAATTCCTTTAATGGGTAGGAGGCAATTTAGGGTATGGTGGGCAGTGGTTTAAAAGGTACCGCTGCTGGGTTCCAGAAGATGGCAGGAGCTCGGGGCTGAGAGGTTGTGGTTAATAGAAAGGAAGTGTTTGTGTATAAACACTTGCGTTACCCAGGAACTTCATAAATTGTGGTGGTTTTAAAAGGACTAATGATACATCCCGAGATGTTGTAGGTCCCCCATTAAGGTGTAGCCTCTCATCATTTCTCTCCCGTGGAGCTGCCTCTTTCCCCTTATATACAGACATCGCAGTGTTACTGTTCACAGGCGTTTGATCTCATCTCCAAAAAAGCAGTTGTATAAATGAACCTCCGTTCGGGATTGATACAAGAGGTTTTGGACAAACGATATTACGAGGAGCTTTGTGTATGTTGCTTTGTGTTACGGATTTCCTGGCTTCTGCTGCAGTTGAACATAATTCAAAGCCTGTCTGAATTTTACTTTTCTTTAAAAGGTAAACATTTTCTGTGCCTTAATCTAGATGCAGTAATTTTCGTCTAGCTTGGAGGCAGTGTATTAAATTTTCAGCACTGCTATTTGAAAGAGGATTGAACATAAATTGTTACAATGCCTTCTGTTGTTTAAAAGAAAAAGCAAAACGCCTGTGCTGCAACAAAATGAGGTATTTTACCTATCTGGGGAATATAAGCAAGAATGATTTATGTGTTGAGTTGACAACTTCTACAATGTTTAGGTTTTTCTGGTTAATACGTTGACAAATTTAACTGATCAAAATTATGTTCTGTATTAGGTTAGTGAATAACAAATTAGACATCTCTTGTTTATCTTACAGCATGTAGCAAAAATTTGCTGTAGTCCTGACACTCTTACTTAACGTAACTATTTTTGCCTTTGGAAATAAACATTTTATTATTGGAAATCATTGGTAATGGGCCAATTCAACGATACCTTTTCTCATGGCCTGAACTTCAGGTAATTACTGCAGTGTAAAGTGCAAGTTTAATTTTAGTCCAAGTATCTTTCTGTTTCGGAAAGTAATATATTCTCTTCCCTATTTAATACGCTACATTTGGTGCTGATAGATGGAAAAGATTAACCTCAGTGTATTGGCAGTGTGATGGTCAGCTGCAGTGGCATTAGGAAAGCCACCTCAACAGTGGGATACCATAAGATTCATTAAAGAGTATAAGGTATCTGTTCTTGAATGGAAATTTAGAGACTGGCTTTTTCTCAAGGCAGCAAGAGGTATTTTACTGCAGAAAGATTGTGTGGCTATTTTTAGCCTTGGGTACTGGTGAGGTGGAACAGAATATTTTTAGAGCTGTAGAAAATGCAGCCACTCAAGCTGGGTTCTTTTTTTCACTCTAGCGTTATAAGGTTTTTCCAAAATAAAGACTAAAATTGGTAGGACATGTTTTTTATGTATTATTATTATTACTTACATAATTAATATATTCATTGTCTATACACACACGTATATACACATTCATATAGAATTATAAGTGTTTTGGTCCTGTGAATCATACTGTCATGTAATAAAGTAGTTTTTGCTCAAATTCTGAAAACTTGTTACTCATGTGAAGTGTTGAACAAAAGACCCAACCGGCAAGGCATAATTGGGTCACTCTCACTTAACACACACCAATCCCTCATGCTGTTTGTACCTGAATGAGGTGAGCATGAAATAATTCAGGAAACTCTGGTGACACTGAATTGGTAAAAAGAATAGCTTTGAAGAAGAAACTCCGCTCTGGAATGTTTTTGCAATGTTTTAGGCATTTTAGAGTGTGTTGTAGTAATGTTGGGGACCTGCAGAGGCAACGGACCTCAGCTTGTACTGGTTCTTACTAAGTGTATGTACACATTTACAAGAAAATGTGGATTTTATTCATTGCCTTTCCTGGATGTAAGCTGAATGAATGAAGAAGTAGTAAATACTCCCCTCTGCCCTCCCCCCCTTCAGCACCCCCTCAAAAAAGGTGATATCCCAGGAAGTTGAGAAGTGGATTTTTAGATGACTTGTCTGAAGCTTTTCTTGTTGACACCCATTTAATTACATAAGTCTGCTTGAGAAGCTTTTTATTATACTTTCAAAACCTGCCCTTTCAGATTTCTGAATTATTCAGGAAATTTTTTATCAGCAGGGTAAAGTGATGCTTGTGATTCAGGGTATTTTTTTTTTAATTACTGTGCCTTTGTTCTTTATAGCTAAATTAAAAAAAAAAAAAAAGTAGAAGTCCACTAGGCATTTGTGCATTCTGAGATTGCAAAGGAGACTTGGCCTATAAACTGCTCTTGACTGATCCTCTGAGTTCTGTACCATTCCGAGAGTGCTAAAGAAAAGGTTAAAAAATTTAATAATTTGTAGTTATGAAGAAAAAACACCAAAAACATTCCTGGCAACTTTTTAAAGAATGTTCATGTTAACTCTGTTGTTCTGGCTTGATTCCAGCTTTATTAGATTATAAATTCTATTTTAATTCACTTGGTTTTCAATGAGAGATCTATTTTTGCCTTTCTTTTGTTAAATAATAATAGCTGTTTGCAGGGCACGGTCGCATGTTTCTAGCCATCAGAATTATTTTCTTGTAGAAAACAATATTTTTTCATATTTCTGGTTTTAATCATACTCCAGAACTTTAAAAGTAAACAACGTGCTTGACTTGCCAGGATCTGTTCGATGTTCCTAAACACAGCAGATACACCAGACGAATTAGCAGAAATCTGCTAGCTTTTCTGCACTCTTAAATTCCAGATTTCCAGTGTTTCTTCCTAAGAAATCTGAATTCCTTAGCAATTGGGGAGATTGTGTATTCAAGCATGAGCGTGGAAGCTTAGTACTTAATAATAAAGCTGCTAAATTAATTCTGTTTAATGTGTTTTGTTGAAATTTTCATGCATCGTAGATCTAGAAATAATAGATATGGGTATAAAAAGATTGCATGACAACATATGGGAGATGATTAGAGAAAACCACAAAGAAAAAAAACGTATTTCATCTCTAGCATCGCTTCTAGAGGATGCTTTTGGTTTTGTTTGCTGAGTATCCCCCTTCCTCCTTGGCAAGCTCCAGACACACAACCGAGGTCCTCCTCCCTGGCCAGCCCCATCCGTGTCCCCTGTGTCCCCAAGACAAACCCCCTCGTGGCTCTTGACGGAAAGCTAGAAAACGGAATTAATGCTTTTAACCACCACAGTCTTTGTAAAAATTCCCTGTGCTTTGAAATGTCGTAGCCTTGTGTTTCCACTGCTGCTCCTGACCTCTTCTGCAGGTTGTTTTGTGCCTGGGTTAAACTATGTTCTTTGCCATTTTTTAATACTGTGCTGAATGTAAAGATTAAAATTATGTCTTTATAATTGGCTAAAATGTGCCAGTACCTCAAGGTTTGACTTGCTTATGGGAGCACACACTGAATTGGGTTTTTAAATTTTGCTCTTTTTCTGGTTGGTAGTTAAATGTCCAAGGGGCAGAGCTGTATCCTAAGACTAATTCAAGAGCACGACTGTAGTGCTCTCTTGGTTTAGAGTAACGTAGCTTCTTCTCTGGCTTTCTCTCCACTGCCCAATCTGTCAAGAGATTGACATCTTTTGATTGGCTTTTGGATCATCTTTGCCTAATTAGCAAGTTGTTTCTTCCTTCTTTGCGATTTGGCCGTGCTCCCGCAGTAATCACAAAGATTGCTTGTACACAAAAGCGGCGTACGGCAAACACGGCGTGTGCGTGTTAATGCTGTTCCACGGCTACGGAAGCGGCACGTGATGAAGTTCGGTTTCCATCACCGGGGACCCTTGATCTATATCAGCTCGTAGACTTTTGCTTACAGTTATTAAGACAAGTGGGTATGAAGTTAATAATCAGTTTAAGCAGAAATGTTGGAGGCCTTTTTATTCTTAGTCTAAACCAAGAGTGGCAAAACCAACCCAAATGAGCCTCCCCTCAACCCCGGAGCCTTCCTCTTCCTCGCCTTTCTCATTTCAGATGCGTTCTAATTCAGAGTAAATACCTTAACTGTAATGTGCACAACGCTGTTATTTGTAATGCTCAGATTTTTGTGGTATTTTAACAGTGATAAGTTTGAAGTGGCTATTTCTGTGTACTTTTTCGGTTTCTGCCATTTTAACATGTGATGCTTTAATTTGGTCAATGCAAGAGCATGATGAAACGGAATATAGAAGTTAAAAGCCCACTTTCCAATATCACATAATGCTGTTTAGCAAAAATAAGTCTTACATTAATACCAGCAGTAACAAACAGAGGAAAAGGATTGAATTTTGGGACCTTTGCTAGTGGTCATTTCACTCCTTCCTTTTTTCTAACGCTTGCAAAAATCCATGTTACCTGCTTGATTTTTGTCTTTAAACTGGAGATGCTGCAAAACCAAAACAGGCAAAATGGTGAACAGCTGAAAGGGAAAAAGATCGCTTTTGGGTTTAGACTTTTTCTTTTAAAATGGCTGCTTAACTTCTTTGGATCACAGAATCAGAATCACAGATAATTAAGTTTTAAATGAAGGTAGCTGTAGTTAAATATTCAGCAGCCTTGTAGTTTGATTAAAAGTGTTGGAGTTCACAACAAATGTTGGCAAAGACCTTGGAGAACTTCTCTGATAAAGCCAGAACTGACAATTTCTAGGGTAGAGCAAATAATATACGGGAGGAAAACAAAACCAGCAGATGAAGACCACCTTTAACCATGTAAAAATATGAAATAATAACTAGGGATTTGTTCAGTTCTCTGGTCTGCTGCTAATTCATCTCTTATTGATCACAGTATATAATTCTCATTTTTCCATTTATAACTAAAAATAGGTAGAAAAAATCTATTGAAGCCTAAATATTATAGCAGATTTTCATTGTTAATTGTATACATTGTGTTTCTATTTCCTGCAAATTTGTACATTGTGATAACGTGAGTGGCTGCCATCTTCAGCCCTGTGTGTTTCTCATTTGAAGAAATATAATTGAAAATGCATTAAAATAAAAATAAATGTTGGATACTGTAGGCACGAGTGTCTAACTAAACATTAACGTGAGGCTGCATCTTGCACCCTAGCCCCGGTGGTGCTTCTGGACATTACAGAAACACTTATTATTGGGAAAAAAAGGAAATATATGCATAGAAAAATAGGAAAAAGTTCTTTATACAACATAATGCTCTTAAAAAGATTTATTATTGCTAGTATTTTCACAAAAGTTACTGTTTGGTATATATTACCTCTTCTTGCCCATCTAGCTTTAGAGCAACTGATAATGAACTGCATGTGGTTGTTGCATATAATGTAATAAAAGGTACAGATCTTGTAGCGTTGTCATGCGAGAAAGATATAAATGTAATTTTGTGAGATTGCTGCTGATAATATTTATACTAAGTCAATGTCTATTCTGTTGTTGGTTCCAACCTACCACATGCTGTTTTTAACAAAATATCTGAAGTATCACCCTGAAGTATTCAGTCATCTGTCACTCAAGGATGAGTCAGGAAGTGTATTATAGTAAAACAAAAAATGATAAATTTATCGAGTGTTTAATACACAATATAGTTATTCATAACCTTAGAAAATTATTAAGAATAATGAAATGCAATGGCAAGCTTCTTGCATCTTTCACTTCAATACATGTGTTGAGGATGCTGTTCAACAGTTCTCTGGGGAGATGCTTCTCTTTTTTAAATTTTATTTACTTTTTTTAAGAAAGCCATTTTCATTGCCATTGTGAATGGTTCTGTACTGCAGCGGTGCCTGTAGCTGTGGCGAAGGGATATGTTTTACATATAAAGCAGTATTTTGGAGATGTTTAACATCTCTCTGATTTTTCAGCAGGTACATTAGTTCTTATGTTTGTAGTTTGGGGTTTTTTTGGTTATGGAGCACTATGGCGTAGAGTTGAAGGACTTTAAAACCAGATTTCATGCTTGCCTATCTCCTGTATTGTTTGCATATTATGTATTTGGTGCATTTAAGTCCACAAAATATCTTACTGAAATGTGAGAAATTGCAAGTGTTGTACTTCCCAGTCACTCTGTATATTTTTCACAGGCTAATCCGTGATCTTGTGCATTAAAGGAAGTAAAAAAGTGATTTATGAGAATTCCGAAGAGTTCTTAGAATTTAATATCAAAGAACATTTAGCCTTAAGTTACCATGACTGATAGAAAGTCTTAAGTTGATTTGTCTCAGCTTTGCTGTTATCTGTGTCACTTTTTTAAATGTATACTTTATACGTATATAAAGTTTGTTTATTGTGTTTTTATTTACAGGAGGGTTTAAATGGCAACTTCCTTCTTGGCTCTAGATTTGTTTAGAGAAACAGATGTGTGTCATACTATCGGGCTTGCTATAAAAACGTGCCTGTATATATGTGTAGACACTTAAATGAAAGGAGAGTGTTTGTTAATTATTCTCTATTTGCTGTTTTTAAAGTGATGATCTCTTGTTTTCTTCTAGCGTCAGATAATAGTCAGCGATTTCGAGAAACCTGCTTTGCATTTGCACTGACGCCACAACAAGTGCAGCAAATCAGCAGCTCAATGTGAGTGAGTTTGATCAGTAATACAGTAGTTTTAAATAAAAATAAACAAAAAAAAGGAACTAGCTCACCATATATTTCATTTCAAATGGAATCTAAAGAACACAGATGTGTGCGTGGTGCCTCAGAGAACTCTTTTCTGGGGAATTCTCCTTTGTATGTTAGCGGATGGAGAGGAAAAGGGTGAGGAAGAGGGAATTAAATGCCACCACTGTCCAGCGACTCTTGGGCAGGTTTTGCTTGCACCGAGTGCTGTACAAATACAGAACTCTCCTTCCTGCAGCCCTTTCTCACATCAGTCATATCCTTTGTTGAGTTCTTTGTTTATTTACTATATAAAAATGGTATGCCTAGTGACCCATCAGAATTTTCTCTATAGTATGCAAAAAAAAAAAAAAAGAAATGGTAGAGGTCAGATGAGAATGTAATTGATTTCTTTACCTTGAAAAATAAAAAGTGTACCTTTTACTGTGTCTCGAGAGTGGTAGTTTGACTGACCAGAAGAAGGAAAGTGTGGGATACACTATATATACCCAAAAATGTGGTTTCATACATTGAATCTACAGCTCTGACAAAATGTTGATGAACCTGTTGTGTAACCAGTATGTTTTAACCTGTGTTCTGTTGTTTCTAGGGATATTTCTGGGACCAAATGTGACTTCACAGTACAGGTCCAGCTAAGGTACGTATTTGTATCTCCTGTTCTTAATGCTCTTGCTTTTTTAAAATATTTCAGATCCATGCTCTCTGGTAGATTGGGCTTTCTTTTATGGAGAAGAGTCTCATCCTGTTGTTTTCTTGAGAAAAGCTTTGAAAAGGGCAGACTTAACTGCTTGTCCTTGTTATAAGTAGCTTTCCTGAAGTTGCTGGTGGCCTGATCTCTGGTGTGTCAGAAAACTGCATGTACTCCAGCTAGATAGCCAGCTGATTTTCTACAGGTCACTATTTTAGATTCTGTGTATGCGTCTTTTTTTAACTCCACACCTGTCAGATTCCAGGTGCCTGGGCCTTCAAAATCCACATGCAAAGAGGGTTATTTTTCCTAGCAGAGATGTCAAACACAGGATTTCCTGGGCACGGCAACCCAAGGTCTGCTTTTCTTTAGGTGATGGGAGGCAAGACTTTGGGAATCACCGGACTGGGTCTTAATCTGTTGGTTATTTCAGAGGTTTTGCCAAATGTATTGTAAGTTGATTAAATCCTGTGTATCCATGCAATTCTGCAGAGCTGACTTCAGAGCTTGGGCCTCTCAAAAATGATTATTTTGCCTTCCGTCCTGCTGGCCATGTCGGCATGGTGAGCTGTTGACTCGCCAGACAGAAAGCGATTGCTTTTGAGTCTTGCTTTTTGGGATTTCTTCTGCTGATCCACGGTTGGGTTGGTTCGGTGTGGGGTCAGATGGACAAAGGGACGAGGGAAAACAGGAAAAAAATAGCCTGCCTTTTTGAGAGCAGCCTTTTAGGCTCAGCTGGGTTGAAAAGCTGTACCCTGGTGCGATGGTACCTTTGCCTGGACGAGGCAGGTCCCCTGGAAGAAATCCAGTTGGGTTGAGAGGCTCTTTTTGGTCCTCTGAATACCTATTGTCTGCGATCTTGGTAGGACAAGGAAGGGTGTGTCTTATTTTGGTTCCAGCAGCAAATAAGCCTATTTGAACTTAAGTAAATAAATAAAATTCTCTGAACTTAAGTAAAAGGCTTGACATAGGCATCAGGATAGTGTTTGATGCTGTGGCTGGTTTATTGAAGTCGGAGGAGGGACAGTTGAAGAGACTGTGTGTTTTGTCCTTTGTGGAACCCTGGTCTTGTATCAAGAAGTCAGGCTGGAGAAATTGTAGGAAAGAAATTCGGACAATCTACCTTTTATAATAGGAACCTGAATATCTGAACGTGTCAGTCTGAGGAATTCAAGAAATCTGAGGAGGAACCTACAGCAATCTTGATCCAAACCTGTAACTCTGTGGGGGGTTTCCTGCTTAATGATCTGTGCAACTAATTTGAGGACTGTGTTTAGTGAGATTTGTCTTGCTTTCGTAACTCAGTGGAAAAAAAAAAAATCCTTCTAGGAAGAGGTGATCTTTAAATCGCGTTAAAGTGAAAGATGATGGAAGCTCTTTGCTTTTAGGTTTTGTTTGTCAGAAACCAGTTGTCCACAAGAAGATCACTTCCCACCCAATCTGTGTGTGAAAGTAAACGGGAAACCATGCAGCCTTCCAGTAAGTAAGACGTTATTTTGATATACATAATTGGATAGCATCATTAGGAACTGTCCATCAGAAATTAGCCGAAGAATTTATCCTAACCTTTGTTTTCACATTTTGGAGCATTTGAATGAAGATATAATTTAATGGAAAAGATAGTTAAGTAAGTTGTTTTTCAAGAGACCAGCCAGTAGATCCAGAAGATTTATTCTGGACAGTAAACTTTTATGTTTGCCAAACACCCAGTGAGTCTGGCTGAAATTGGACTCTGTTTTGGAGTTTTTCTGTGCAGGGAGTAGGCCATCACTGACCAAGAGGACTAAAGAGAAAAATGCCAATTTACAGTACTGGGGCAGCACACTGGATTAGACTGGGCAGTGTTAGCCAGGTACTGAGACAGGAGAGATGGCAAGGGGGCCTTTTAGTATTCCGAGGCTCTGTATAAGGAGAAAGGGCTTGTAAAATACCTGATGCTTTATTGTCTGAGATATATCTATATATCTGTGTGTGTATATATATTTATGTTTTTTTAAAATTGAAGAGGGAGCCTGGTTCAGGTGAGACACAGCTTTAATTGGGGCAGGATTGTGGCGAGAGGGGAAGAAGGCAAAAGCAGCACTTATTTTTTCGTTTCGCTGAGGGGAAAAATACTTTGATTTCTAGGGCTATCTTCCACCAACCAAAAATGGTGTTGAACCAAAGCGACCCAGCCGACCAATCAACATTACCTCACTCGTCAGATTATCCACGACGGTACCAAACACAATCGTTGTTTCATGGACTGCAGAAATTGGAAGAGTAAGTAACTTTGGTACATAATGTTGTCTGAAGCTTATTAGTTTCTGCTCTGGCATCTGTTTGAAAGATTTGAAAGATAAGCAAGTTTAATTGTGCAGAAAATACTTCATGGTTTAGCAGTAGGCTGTTCCTTTTGATTGTATTGCTTGGTGCCAGGCGGATAGGACATGCTCCCTTAGATCAGTAGCCCTCAGATTTTTTGATGTGATCTCTCCCTTTTCACCCTCCACCCACCTTCCTTTGTGACTCACTGAGGGCTCAGATAATAAGATCAAGACATCCCGTAAAACTTTTGTTTGTTTGTTTGTCTTAACTTCAAACCTCAAGCTTTTCCTGATTTTAGAGACTTGACAAACCTTATCTTGGCTTCAACTTGTAAGAGGCACGTGACGTTCAGTACAGAGCGGTCTTTTATAGCCGTGTAAATGTGGTCACAAAGCACAGCAGCTCAGCAGGGCCCAGGAGGTTTAATTCGTCTCTTTTACATTTCTGTTCTCACAACTGCTATCCTTATACTTAATATTTAAAAAGTCATGTTTTTATAACTTTTTTTTTGTGTCTGTGGGGAGAATGTTACAATTGGTATTATAAAATTGCTGATGTTCCACTGTACTAATTAAATCTGGAACATGCTGCAAAAAGTTACTTCAATAAATTAGCCTGAGAATTGCTGCACTCCATTCACTGATGGGGGAAAAAAATCTTGCTAGATGCACTACAGAGTCACTGTGTACTTGAAAAATGGTGGCTTTGCCATTGCAACCATCCTGATTTTAGAAGTCCCGAGAATTGTCCTGAGATGAAACCTGGTCCAAGAATTTATCAGTGCGCAAAGGCCAGGATTCCTGAACCAGCCTGGAAAAATGCTTACGGCCCAATCATGCACAATAGCCAGTTATAAAACATCACGGTGGTATTTCATGATGGATTTCTTGTGGAGCGTAAAGCAGTCTCATTCAGATAGTAGAATACATGATGGTTGAATGGTTTGTTATTATTTTTTAAAAACCTTCTTTTATCTAACGAGAGCTGCAGGTACCAGAAACGAGTATTTAAAACTGGACCTGTTTTGGTTTACATTGCAGACGTCCCTACACGCAAGTGGATTAATCCTGGTTGTTGCTCTGAATGCAGCTCTATGCTTTTGCTTAAGAATACCAGTGAGGATTTAGGGAAAAAAAATGTCACAAGTCTGCGTGGACTGTAAGCTAGTCTCTTGTGAACGAGCTAGTTTCTCAGGCTCCATAGATATTTCAGTTACAAACCCCGTATTGGCTAACTTCTAGCTTACAGTAGAAAACTGAAGATAGCAGTAAAGTTCTAGTGGATTTCATGAGAATTTGGTGCTGGTCAGAACTTCCTTGCTTATGAGACATAATGCTTGCTAACGTGATTATTTGAGACCTTGGCAGTTAAATGTGAAGAATTATTTTATTTTTGGATGTGTCTGTGTAGTGTGAAATTTGAATTCCCTTCCTCCCCTTCCCTTAAGAGTCAGTTGCATGTCTCAACTGGTGTACTCTACCTTTCCCGAAGTCATAATTGTGATTTTTACACAATCTGTTTCAAGAGCCTTCTGTACAAGATGCCTTGGGCAAGTTCCTAGCTTTGTAGATTCAAGCTGTCGGTAAATAATTTCACAATGTTAATTACCATTTTTCTAACTTCTATACTAATTGAGGCATTAAACAAACAAGTTAAAGCAGTAGTGGTTTTTAACGATGTGAAAAGCATTCATTGTAAGAATAAAATATTTAAAATGTGGTCTTTCTGATGCTATTTCAATTTGTGTAATTTTATGGTAAGATATATTACCGAGATCCCATCTTTGGATTCTGGTGGCATCCTAAGTAATGCTGGATGTCACAATTGTATAGATTTTTTTGTTTTGTTTTGTTAGTGGAAACATAAATGGCAGTTGCTGGGGGGAAGACTTTAATTTTTCAATTTGAAGTGTATGAGTGTGGCTACAGGTTTAGGGACTGCTGTTTATATCACAAAGCAATTGATGTAGCCTAATGTGGGAACGCAAACTCTGTCCTTTTCCTTTTGGGGGTGGGGAGGAGAGAGGGGTGTTTCTGATGAATGCACAGTACGACGTCGCATTTTTAGAAGGACAGTTATTCCCCGCTGTTGTCAGTAGCTTACAAGAAAAACGAGAGCTTCAGTAGTGGCAGGCTGTGGTTTTGAAATGAGTTGGCCATGCCAGGGAGAGCTCTCTGCCCAGTCCCCTTCGTCCCTGGGGGGGCAGAGTCCACGCTCAGTCTCCATCCAACCTGCTTCTATCCCAAATGCTTCTCTGTGGTGGCAGAAGGGAGCATCCAGGGCTTTTTGCTGACACCAATAAGGCACATTTGCTTGGTCTGTTTTCTTGAGGCTGATGGTGGGGGGAAAAGACCTAACCTCTTCCAACTGTCCGTCCTTCCCCTCTGGGAATGGTGATTTCTTGCCTGATCTGACTAAATTCAGCTAAATCCACTAGTCTACATCTTGGCCCCCCTGAACTCTGTAACTCTTTACTTCTGTTGAGTCTCACCAGTGAAGTTACATTGGCATTTCATAGACAGTAAGCGCAGGAAGATAAGAAAAAGAAAGTTAGAACAGTGCTTCCAGAAATACAGCAGATGATGTGTCTTTTTATACATTGCTTTTGAAGAGGCATCGCTGCTGTTTTTCTTATTTTGAAAATGAAATAAGTTTTTATTAAAAAAAAAAAAAATTGATCTGATTTGACCTAACAGCTTCCCTTAAATGTATTGACACCACCGTGGTACCTAACATTATTGATGTAAAATTACCCTTCTTAAATGGGCTGTAGACTGCATGTCCTGTGTTAGATGTAAAGCTTCTGGAAGTGTCCTAAATGCTGTTTTAATGACTTGCTTTGCAGCTAAATATAATCTCAGTGAAGCGTAAAGTCACTTTTGTTGCATCTCTCAAACTCCAGCCCTGTGAACTTTCTGAGGCACGATGGGTTTTCTCTGGTCTGCAAGTTTTGCCATCTAAAGTCTTGTAACTGCTTTAGAAACAATTCCCCTGTAATCACTTACCAAATTGCATAAGTGTTGTATAAAACACAAGCTGTCTTTTGATTAAAACAGTTTTTTACTGTGATCTTTTGTTGTGTTTTCTAGAACTATTCCATGGCAGTCTATCTCGTAAAGCAGCTGTCCTCTACAGTGTTACTGCAGAGGTTGCGAGCAAAAGGAATACGGAACCCTGACCATTCTAGAGCACTAAGTAAGTCTGATGTACTACTTATTTAAAAAAAAAAAAAAAAAGAAAAAAGAAAAATAGCTTTGGTAAAAAGAGATTTGAAATAGGACCGTACTGTGTGTGGCTTGGACTACCTACAATTCTCGGGGTTTTGTGAATATGATAGTGGCGTTCTTTGTATTCAGTTCCAATTCAAAGACTCGGAGGCCTTTGTTTGTACTAGGAGCCGGTCCAGGAACCCTGTTGACACTGTGAAGGGAAAAATGCAAGAGAATCTCTTTGAGTTCAGCCATACTGGCTTTGTTTCTTCAGAAGAGAACAACTGTATTTGTATAGTTAACTGGTAATTCAGTACCTCGGGCAAGCCGAACTAAATGCCTGATACTGAACCTTGATGCTGACATGCTGGAGGAAAGTCTCCATCAACACAGGTTTTGTTCCTTCGGCGCAGTGTTGTGGAGTGAGCTCCTGGAGAGAGAGTGTTCAGCGCAGTACTGCTCCCAACCCCCTTCCAAATTTATTGTTTTCTCTGACAAGTACACGGTGCCATAAGTTTGTATAATAAAAATGCAAGGAAAAACTGCTGCATGCTGCTTTTTCAGGGGGAGGTTGGAAATACCAATACCTGACAGCTGTTGGTGGGACTCTTTAATGCCCAGATCTGTTGTACAGAGCACAGGACCTTCCCCGAAAGGGAAGAAATCAGCCCACCAGTAAAAGCTACAAAACCAGTGGTATGTCGTGCTGGGCATTAGGTCGTGCTAATGCAGTCTGATGATTTAAACACCATCTAGAGAGTTGCCAGGTGGCTACTGCTCTCTGTGTACAGGTGAGAATGAGGGTGTAGGTCCAGTTCACGGAGCAGGGAGAGCACAGAACCAACTTGTTCATTTAACCAAGGACTGCTTGTAAAACACTCCTTATAAGTAAAAGCAGAGGATGGATAGAGATGAAGGACCTCTGTAGTGCTAATATTTCACTGCAGTTATTTAAAACCCAGATTTTGTCAGGGCACTTCTGATTTCCCATTTGTCAATTTACTTTTTAATTTTAAATCGCAGGATTCCTTTTTGAGTATTTCAGGGGTTTACAGTGGTGCTTCTCTGGGTGAGGGTTACTAACGTTTTTTTTTAATGTGCTTGAAGTTAACAGTCAAGTTAATGTGGCTCATCTTGTTGGTAGATTTTAAATAACTTGCAAGTACAGAGTTGCATGTATATGAAGAGAGACATCTCTATAAATATATTTTAGGGAACTTGGTTTAAGACGAATTTTTCCTGCTTTTCACTTTCTTCAATCTTGTCATTTATGATGTTTCTAGGGAGTAAAGTTATGTTACATGTTTATTGCGTGAGTCTGAAAGAATAGTAACTGCTGCTTGTTTCCAGTAGATACAGCAAAGAGAGTTCAGCACACAGTTTCGGATTTGCTTTATTTCTCTGTCATCTGTGTTTTAAATCAACTGTAAAATAAACCTTTTCTTCTTTCAAATAACAGTTAAAGAGAAACTGACTGCTGATCCAGACAGCGAAATAGCAACAACAAGCTTAAGAGTTTCTCTTCTTTGTCCGGTAAGTTGTTTGTTGGTTGGTTTGTTTGTTTGTTTTTTTAATTCCCTCGAAACTGATTCTGATCAAAATGTGGCTGTTCTGGGACATGTATTTGGTAGAGGTCAACCTGTGTTTACCCGTGTGTTAATTTGTGTGTCCATCGCTGTGCTTAAGCATGTGATAGATCTCTGAGAAAATGAGTATTCCATTAACTTGAAAATTCTCTTCAAAATTATATGTAAGCATACATTTAAATCTGTCACTGGATCTTATGAGTGTGCAGTTTGGGTCCTTGATTTTCATAAAAGCCCTCTCGGTGATCAGGCAGGTGAGTCTGACTGTTCAAAATAGCTGTTTAGGCAGCGTCTGCAGCCAAAGAATTGAGCATCTTTTAACTGAAATCGATTACATGCATGTGTGCACTTTGGGAATTTAATATAGATTAAAAATGAAGTGGTGTTCTAGAGGTTGTACAAACAAAATTTACTGCAAATTTGAAGTGGAACAGTACAGTTCCAGTGAATGTGGAAGTGGCAGAGAGTCACTGTGTCTTGACATGTTGGTTTTTAACCACTTAGATGCAGGGATAAGCAGTGGTTTATACCGGGGGTTTTGTTGTTATTGGCTGAACTGCACAATATTAATATTGTGTGCCCTTTTTTTATCTTTGAGACTCAGGCACCTTCAGAATACTTGTTGTCTGTATTGATTGACACAGTAGCTTTATTGCAGGATAACTTTTTAACCTCTTTTCAAGATTAAGGATACATCTGTTTCCTGGTTAGGCTCAATCTGTTCAAGATTGACGTGGAATTTTCAGTTTTGAAATCTAAAGAAGAAAACTGACTCTATTCTTGCAAAATTGAAGCTTATTTCTCAAGTTATTTAAACTCTAGCAATGTATGGATAAACTTTTAGATATGAGCTTTGCTCTGTAAAAAGCACAATTGACACTGAGGTTACGTTTTATATATGTATTAGATTATTGTAAATTGTCTAAGTGGGATATTACCATGATCTTCAATCTTAAGACTAAATCCATATTGCCATTGATGCTAACTAAAAAATAACGTATTTATAAGGAAGATAAAACTCAGCTGTAAGAAAGATACAGGGATTGCATTTACAAAATAAAATCCTGTTTTGTAAACTGAGAACCTCGTAACCTCTGATTTTACAAACTTATGAATTTGTGTCACGTTGAAACTGCTGCAGATTTGGGGCACAGTTGTTATAGCTGAATGTTTGTTGGGCTCTTAGTGCTTTGTTATTGCAGAAAGCACAATAGTCCTGGTGGTATTTTGTCATTCTTTAGGCACAATATTCTTACCACTTAAAATTATTTTCCAATACGGACAGAAATAGTAATCCCTTAGTAGGAGTAAATGGCTGTAAGAGTTGAGAAGGGCCTATGTATTAATTCATTATCTTTAATTAACCTTCATACATCTTCTGGAATTACAGATTTTTACTTCGGTCATTCTTGATTTGTCAAAACTGCTGCTTCAGGCAGTTATATTGTTTTAGAGATCATTCCTTGGGAGTTTTCTGACACACTTCTGTTTGTCCTCCATTATCGGTTTGCCTCCATTACTGGTAAAAGCTCTTCTGCAGTCCTTCTAGAAGCTTATTTTTTTCTTGATGACTGCAGTTCAGATGAGTTAGTCTTAGAGTAGGAATATCCTTTACAATATTGCTTTTAGGACTGCAAGTTGACTAATGCCTAAAGATGTCCAATTCTCTTTTGCTTTCTCAGAGTTCTGCCAGGGGTAAAAACAAACCAGCAACCTGACTTTAGGATGTAGCTCTTCAGAAGGCCTACCTTTGTCAGTATTTCCTCTTTAAAATTTACTACTTTTCTGATAGACATACAAACCAAAGTCTGCAGCAGATTATTTCAGCATGTTTGTTTCATTTTAGTGTCTACGAAACATACGCACTTGACTTTTTTTTTTTCCCCAGTGTGTTCCTCATTTAGTGCTGGCTGATTTCAGTGTAGCTCTTGGAATAATCCATCATTGCAAAAGCTCGTTGGGATGGAGACTGCACCTTTCAACCTGTCCTATGAATAGAAAGATTATTAGCATGAGTCAGACTGTCCGTGGGTCTGAATGTAATTTTATTGTAGCCTCCGTATTTCTACTTGCTAATTTGTAAGCATTTGGCTCAGGGAGATATATTTTTTTTTCTTTTGGTAAATATTTTGCGCTTGCTTTCTAATGCTTGAGTGGACAGGGTATGCTTTGAAAGTACACATTGAAAATGCTGATTTGGTCTCCAACAGCAGAACCAAAAATGAAAGAGGGATGCATCTTCAGCCCTGTTAATGCGAGGGTGCCGTTCTCCCATCTCATTTGCCATGAGCGCCATTCTCTCGCCCGCGTACTTCGATAAAATAAATGGTATTGCGCATCTGGATGGGGGGCAGGTTTAGACTCTATAACCTTCATTTTGCCCTCAAAAGAAGTGCAGAGTGAGGCAGCTTCCTCTGAATTTGTTTTGGATTGCTGCTGAGCTTTTTTTAGCACAAGAGGCCTGCTCTCCCTCCGAGACCGGGGAGGACGCAGAAAAAGCCGTCCTTAACTATTGGCTGAATCTCTCCAAGATGCAGCAGGCAAATGGGCTGGACCAAGCCTGTCTTTCAGGAAGACACTTGTATTCATGTTCTTTTTTTTTTTTTTTTTTCCCCTTGAAATAAAAATAAATAAATCTCAGGCTCTGCAGCCGGACCAAATATTTAACTGAACAAAAATTCCAAATCTAGCATTTTACTGTAGGTTTTGCAGCTTTGTTTACAAATCCTTAACTCCTGTTTGGGGTGCGTTTTCTAGCATGAAGATAGCAATGTTTTGTACGCTTGTAAAATAAACTAATGCAGTGTTTGTTTCACTGCCGACAGGCAGGAATCAAACCAATAACAGTGTTGGGTAACGGAGTTTTTCAAAAGTTGGGATGCATCACTTCTTTTATGACCTTTTCTTTTGTCAGTTCTGACACAGCTTGGCCAGTGTGGCAGAGCTGAGCGGGGAGGTTCACGCCAAAAATGGGAAAGGAGACATCAACTTGTTAACACTGAAAATGCTGATTTTTATCTGCGTGCGTACGGCTTTGGTAAAATCTGACTGCTGCTTAGAAATTAGAGCCACAGTTTTTGTACCAAAAGCTTGTGAAAATATTTCTGGTTACAATCTGCTTCTTTTTTTTTTAAAACTCAGGAGATGGGTATTTATGTTCTTGCTGCAGCATGTGTCTTTGACCTTCCTTATTTTTATTTTGCATCACATAGAAGCTTCCAGGTTTTATCGCTGGTACCCTTACTCTTGATCCTCGCTGAGCGAGGAGACTTCTTATTGTGCCCAAAAGACAAATGAGCCATTGACCTACCATCTGGGAGATAAGAATTCATAACAGACATGGATCAGGGGGCCTTGCTTTGTCGGGGGTTGATTATGTGATAGAAATAATGTGCTTGGTCATGGATTTTGGGGGAGGGGGTGCCAAACACATGGCACATAGAGCACCTCCTGCTGTCTGAGCTCTCCACCACCATTACCGCAGGCTCCCCAGGGAGTTCTCTGCTCCCCTCCCATCTGCTGGGGAGTTTTGTGACAGTGACTGAGAGCCAGAGGGAAGAAAAATAAGCAAGATCCAGCAGTTTAGCTGAATTTGCTGGGAATGGGCTGGAGGGATTTCTGCTTACGGGGGATTGCAAAAAAAAAAAAAAAAAAAAAGCATCGTGGAGGAAGTGGTGGACTGTGAGTAGAGCCTTTGTTCTTGATATTGTTTTTAGTTTTCTGATATTCTGAGATTGAGTGCCATCCTGTGGCACCGGTCTTGAATTGCTCAGAATCAGTGTGCGTGACCACGGTGCAAAACAGTTCCTCCTCCCATCCCCTGCTGGAATTGGCTGAAGGTCTTCAAATGAAGTCATTGTGTATGTTTTAGTCAAATATATATAACTTCAAAATACTCAGTATAAATAGTTCTTAATAAAGAATCGTTTTGTTGGTTTTTTTTATTGTGGGAAGAGCCTTGTTTAGACATTCCTGCTTTTTACCTTTCGCGTGGTCAGTCAGTGTGACTCCTGAGGTGCAGCACAAGCACTTTGCCAGAAACAACCGCTTGGGTTTTTTTTTTTTGAGGAGAGGAAGCTTTTTCATTTCAGATTAATATGAAATATGGTTTTCACTGCCTAATCATTTTTTGCATTCAGTGTAATCATATGTTAATGCTTTAGGGTCTGGGTTATCATTAATCTATCTATGCAAGTCAAGATATTCCTGTTCCACTATTTAGGCTAACCATTCCCTGTGTGTCATGCTCCTGTGTTATCTGCTCAGTTTAAACACTCAGCTGTGCTTTTTGTATTCAACCTGGGGAAGCTTTGTCCCGGTCTGCAAAACCTCACTGTCCCGACCTTTCTACAAACTCAAAGGAAAGGATGGTCCTCATCTGAAAGCGTATCTTAGAACTCATTTTCTCCCATCTCGTCTTCCCTCAACATTTGTGGGCCCTTTGTAGTGTTGAAAAGGTATGATGGTATTAAAGGGGATAGTCAGCTATTTGTATTTTACCCAAGAAAAAGGCAGGGAAATTTCAGATTAGCTCACAACTGTATATGTAGCAGCGGTGTTTATCACAGCAGGAGGAGTATAAAATACTTTCTTCAGAGTTAACAAGTGTGACTTGTGTGAGTAGGCACCTTCTGACAGTTCTTTGCAGAAAGCAGTGAGAGTGATGGAGTTAGAGAAACACGTCGGGAAACGATCCATAATCCTGCAAATGCCTTTTCTACAGACTTGTTTCTGTGGCTGGAAAATTGAAGCAGTAGTTCTGGTAGTGCCCTGGTGACTGAGATACGGTCAGTGGCTTGAATACACACTGAACTGTGAGTAGGTAGGAGAGGACTGACCCATATTCATCAGCTTTTAAAATCCTAATGAAGAATTCTTCTTTGTGGTTTGTTCAGGCCACTGGTATGTTACAGGTGCTCAGTGAACTCTGAATTTTGTTAGGGGAATATGGAAGGATGTAGTCTTCAGTTTCCTTGAGCAAATGTAGTTAAAAATCTGATTTTTAGTAAGCTCTTTCTTTTATGTGATAATCAAACCTACAGGAAGGAGGGAATGGTGTAGGTGGAATGTATTTTAATCACAATTTGGATTTGTGAGAGTTCAGGAGTAAAATTTAACGTGTCCCTTGTCTCTTTTCAGACAGAAAAGCCCTGATTGTTAATTTAGTACCAAGATGATGTATTATTCTCTTTTTTTTTTCCTCTTAAAGCTTGGTAAAATGCGGCTAACCATACCATGTAGGGCCCTGACTTGTTCACACCTGCAGTGTTTTGATGCCACTCTGTATATTCAAATGAATGAGAAGAAACCAACCTGGGTTTGCCCTGTCTGTGACAAGAAGGCTCCCTATGAACATCTCATTATTGATGGGTAAGTAAAGCTTGACTCAACATGAAGGATATACCTTACACTCTCTGTGTACTGTTTTTGTGCTCTGAAACCTTGGTTATCTGGCTCTGACATGTTTTAAGTTACCATGTCCTTTAATTTCTCTGCTGGTGGTGAAGAGCTACTAACCAGGTGTTCTTTTTTTCCCCCCAATATTCCATAGTACTGGATCACTATGTGAAAACAGCACATGTTGTCTTTACTTTTAGTGGAGCAATAGCACAAATCCGGCATAGTTGATATCAGACATTTATGTTAGATCAAATAAATACTGCCATCCCCCCAAATGGCAACACAATTATTTCACACTCAGAGAGCTGCTATAGAGAGAAAGTGACACAGAGATTGATTCCCTGGTACTGCCTACCTGCAGAGTATTAAAAAAATAAATTTAAGATTGGTTTCCATGAAGAAATGCCAAATATGTGTTCCTGGGTTTGCATTTTAACTCCTAACCCTCTTCCAAAGTGTGAAGTAGAGTCTTCTGAGCATACTCTCAGAATGTTTTACTCAAAAAAAAAAAAAACAAACCCAACTAAAAAAAAAAAAACCCAAAAAAACCCCCAAAACAACACCCCACCAAACAAATCAACCAACCTATCAAAACAAACAAAAGCCCAACAAGAAAACAAAAAAAACCCTGAAACAAACAGAACCCCAGAAAACCACTTCACAAATGATTGGGTCTTTTTTTAGTGAGTCTGTGTGCTTCATTTGGTGACCTGCCGGTGAAGCATAAGATTGCTTGGGATCCCCCTGAAAGCCCTGCAAAAAAGCTCTTGAAGAGACACTTGAGGCTCGCACAGGCTGCTTGGGATTCGTGGACCCCAGGATTTACAGGTCCTCTGCTTTGGGTCAAAGAACTGTGGGGTTCATTGTTCCAGGTTTCATCCTAAAATAGTAAAGGCTAAGAGTAGTGATTATTAAAACAACGCATTTTCCTTATTTCTTCTTGTGTTTCCAGATGTGGATGTTGGAGATGAGGTGGTATAATTGTAGCATTCTAGAAAATGTTTCAATCTGGGAAAGAGTGAACTTTCTCACTAATTAAAGCAAAGCTCTTTCCTATGCAGAACCACATGAATAGTCTTGGTCAAAAGCTGGAATTCCCGCTGGGAGTGATGTGGTGCCAGGATCCTAAAAGTTTTAGGAGACAGAGCTAGGAAAAGAGGCTGCACGTTTAGATTCCCATGCTCAACTTTTGTTAGGAAGTTTTGCTTAAAATGGGAAAAAAAAAGATGTTTCAGGAAATACCATTTTTTTAAGTACTCAGCTGCATGGACTCCTTTAAGGTACGGGCTTCCTCAGTTAAATATTGTCAAAGATAAATACGGGTAAGTAGGAGATTAGGATTTTTAATATTAGTTCACATTCTTCCCTTGTTTTGGGAAGTGGAGAGTTCTGTGTCGTGACCTCGGCAAGATTCCAGTCCTCTGGTTCTTTTAAGTGTATGTGCAGATTTCTATTTCCAATAGTATTTTAAATTGTGACTCCTTTTTCTCAAGGAAGCAGTTGAGAGAATGGTAGAAGAATGAAAGTTTTCAACTCTCTTTAAACACTACTTCAAACTTATATTGACTCATAAAGATAGTGGAGAAAGAAATGAGTAAAGCTCTTTTTGAGGACTGATACTAAAAGTTTTTGATTGGCAGGTTGTTCATGGAAATCCTGAAGTATTGTACAGACTGTGATGAAATTCAGTTTAAGGAGGATGGGTCTTGGGCTCCTATGAGATCGAAGAAGGAAGTGCAGGAAGTAACTGCATCTTACAACGGAGTTGATGGTAAGTTGTGTTTCGGGATACATGGACCCAATGTCATTCTGTTGGACTCTAAAGGATCGATGTTCCTTTAACTTTTTAAGGCGCTCGTTTTTGCATGTGTGTTTGTAGCTTTTAATGATCATTTGTGAGAAAGACTACTTGTGTAATACCTCTTTGGGGCTGATGGTACCCTAAGTTATTATCAATGTTACGTAATTTTGTTGTTTTTTATTCTGAGTTATAAGTTTGATTAATGAAGGCATATGATATGCTGTGATGTTATCACAGTTGTGGTGGTGGTGTAATCTACACCTTATAATGTTGGCTTGCTTTCTATAGGATGCATAAGCTCTTCCTTGGAACATCAGGTGTCTTCTCACCAACAGTCAAATAAAAATAAGAAAGTAGAAGTGATTGATTTAACCATTGATAGCTCATCAGATGAAGAGGAGGAGGAACCATCTGCAAAGAGAAGCTGTCCTTCCATATCTCCAGCATCGCCATTAAATAATAAGGGGTGAGAACAAAATATACAGGCCAATGCAGAGAACGTGTGGTTGCAATGGAGAGTATTGACCAATTTAAAAATAAATTATATCTAGAAAGTCCTGCGTTTGGATTATATCCTGATTCAGTAGTTTATGGCAAATGGATTTGATCTCGGGTCACAAAGCCTGAAAAGATTGGAATAACAAAAGTGTGCAACATGATAGAGTTTTTAAATTGTATTTGTGAAAATGAATGTAAAGTGGTGCAAACTTTGTGGTTTAGAAGCATGTTTTTTGCAGATTTGGAAGTGTTTTTCTTTCATAGAGAAATATGAAAGCAGCAACATAGAGAGAGGAAGGAGAAACATGGGTGTGGTGTGGGAGTGTGCGGGTTTTACTGGCGATTAGTGGCAGTAGCATAGTAATAAAGAATGCCAGAATAACCTGATTACACCTAAGTAGCCAAGCTGTTAATAGCACCCTGTTTACATAAACACGTGGGGATGAAAACTGAGGCTAAACCGAAAGGATCCTGTTGTTGAACTGATTACTGCGCCAGTGATGTAAATGACTCAGTGATCACTTAAAACTCCTCAAGACCTTTTTGGCTGTCTTCCATTGCTAATTACCTCGAAGAGCCTATCTGTCCTCTTGTTATGCAGATTTGTACCTTTTTTAGGGGGTTCAATATGCCTTTAGGATTCCTGTGTCCTGGCTTAGGAGTGTTTGTAGCCTATTTGTTGCAGAGATCCCAGTACCATTTATAATGAGTCATCAGTTTCTACTGGTTGAGATCGAGTTCTATTTTGCTTTTAAATTTGCTAGACTTTAACTGTTTGGGCTGCACTGTGATGCTTTCTAGTCAAGCTTTGAAATTAATTAGGGGAGTTGCTGTTAAGCACTTGTCACAAAGCTCATAATGCAGATTGAGAGGTCGACTTTGTGTTGAATTTGAGAATCGACATACCCTGCATGGGACGACAATAGAAGTCTTCAAATGCTGTTCTTCTAATATTAAAGCCAAGACTATATTTTTACGCTTGTAACAAGCCTTTGTTTCTTCCCAGCATTTTAAATTTACCGCATCAAGCATCTCCTGTGTCGAGAACACCCAGCCTTCCTGCTGTAGACACCAGCTACATCAATACATCGCTCATCCAAGACTACAGGCATCCATTCCATATGACGCCCATGCCTTATGACTTGCAAGGTGAGCTTCTGACCTTATTTTATACTTCTGACAGTTTGTAGCTGTAATTGCAGCTTTCCAAGCGATAATAACTATTGGAAAAGGATTTAAACATGCAGTCATTTGACAGTCCAGTAGTGGAAAATATTATTTTGTATCCACAGACGATGGGGAAGTTTAGATTAATGTCGTAAGGTTTTAGAAGGTTCATGTTTTGCACGAGAATCTGAAGTGTCATCAGTATTATGTTGGTTTTATTTCAAAATAAATGGTGGGAAAATGAGGAGATGCTTGTTCATTTTGAGAAGCTTAATCTTTTTCTTTGGCTCTTTGCAGGTTTAGATTTCTTCCCTTTCCTGTCAGGAGACAATCAGGTAAGTCAAGGAAAATCAAGTCATATGGCAGATACTCTTTTCTGAGAAGGACTTGCTGCTGTGGATGTTATAGGCGAGGAAGGAGCAGGTGCATGATGTAGGTGTAAATGCAGGCAGGCTGCAGCTTTATTTTATACACGTAGAAACTGGGACCAAACATAAGCGTTGTCTGAATTCTGGTAGAGGATAAGGCAGGGGCAGCTCTGGTTTTTCTGAGGCTGTGTGCCAGTTCATACCATGTTTGCCACCTTTCTGTACGTGCTTACTGACAGGGACTAGATTGGTGCTGGTTATTCCAGTTTGGGAACTAAGCAGGTCGTTTTTAAAAGGAGTCTGGGTTGGCAAGTCCTCCCGCTTCATCGCTTTTCCTCCTGTGCATCCAAGAAAAGAAGGGGGCTGGGGTGACTCACCTGCCTTTTGTTCCCTCTGTGTCCTGCAATCTCAAGTAGGAGAGTTGCACTAAACGTACAGGGAGGCTTTCGTATCATAATTAAGACCAGAGCCTGCACTGTAGAGCTTGGATTCAGAAAAGCTGCCTTGATATTCAGTGAAACATAGATAGGAGAATTATTCTGAAACAAGTAGTGCCCAAGTCTGATGCAGCACTGATAGGCACTGGTGTAATTATGCCATGAATTTTGGGGAACAAGGCTGAATAGCTGGCATGGGTGTTTCATCATAGCGGGAAGAAATACAAAGAGCAAAATTACCCTATAGAGAGATGGTATGTAACATCTTATCCTTGACAGCCAAAGTTCTTGCCTTTCACGGGGCGCCCATTAAAGAGTATAACTCAGGACAGCTCTTGCTGCCACCTGATGGGACTTGAGGTCCCATTTCCAGTTGCATTTTTCACAGAAGCACTTTTCTCCACCAGCAGTGACTGGCACACGGTGTCACCAGCTGGGCTTGCTCTGTAACTTTGGAGTGGAGGAGAGGGGGAGCAAAATGTTTCTTTGAATTTGGGGGAATTTTTCCACCAAGGAATTTTTTGAAGAGGTAAAAGAGTGGTGCTTCTTACTGTTTTAGGTATTTTGTGATACTGTTGCCTTTCTAGCATTTGCTTTTACTAATGCTAGTATTTCCAGTTTCTTTTGGCTTCGGAAATGAGGGTCTGCAGAGGTAAAAGTTCACTGCATCGGTCCATTTACTTTACAGAGAGGTTGAGTAGACGAGCTGATGTGAAAGCCAGAAGCTGTCAGAGCTGTAGCTTACAAATATTTTCTTTTGTGCTGCTCTGAATCACAACTATGGTATCTGAAATGTAACTTGAAAATGTTGTTTTTCCCCCCCCAGCATTACAACACATCCCTTCTTGCCGCTGCAGCTGCGGCAGTTTCCGCCTCAGATGATCAAGAACTCTTACACTCTCGTTTTTTCCCATACACTTCATCTCAGATGTTTCTCGATCAGCTAAATGCAGGAGGAAGCGGTTCTCTGCCGGCCACAAACGGTAGCAATAGTGGCAGTAACAGCAGTCTTGTTTCCTCCAACAGCCTGCGAGAGAATCATGGGCATCCAGTTGCAAGTAGGAGCAGCACGGACACGGCGTCTATCTTTGGTATCATACCAGACATTATTTCATTGGACTGATTTTTGGAGTCAACGAACTCGTCAGAGGAAAAAATCTTTGTGCTTGGTTTTACTTTATGTTAGAAACATAGACAAGGTTTTTTTTTTTTTCCTTTTTTAGGGAAAAAAATTTATGTGTACAGAGAACAAAAGTATATTTTCAGTTTTACTTTTGTATATAAACCTAAGATGGCCTCACTGGTAAAAATAAGAAAAAAAAAAAGACAAAACAAAAAAAAATTAACAAAAACAAGGTTCATTTTTATGGATGTTGAAGATTTTACACATGTGCATTTGTCATGTAAGTTACTTTTCCCCCCCATAGTTTGGACACAAATGGCATTATTTTCTTCACAGTAACATAAACAGGAAAGGAGCTGAACTTTTAAAGTTCAAACTTGTGAGAGGGTTTTTTCTCCTCTTGGAGACATTTACCTTTGGTGGAATCTAATTCCCTCATCCCATATTTAGTGCAGATTTTATTATGCTTAAAGTGGAATAAACCCTACCCAAACTGTTGCACAGCATCCCCTCTGTTTGCAGGATGTAGCCTTTCAGGAGTGGGTTTTGGTTTTTTGGGATTTGGGGTTTTTTTTGGTCATTTCTGGTTCTACATGACCCTCTATTCAGGCTATTTTTATTTTTTTAAAAAAATTCCATGCTTTAATCAAGCATGTTGCACGCTCATTAGTGCACCAATTATTCTCGAGGGCCAGACTCAATAAAATCTCAGGCTGAGGATTTACTTGGCTGAGCTTATGTGGGACGAGACAGGGAATTTTTATAGAATCTAGCCCCGAATAAAAGCATCGACACATTGGACTGTAGGGTTTTGTTTCTGAGAACTTGCTATGAAATCCTGTTAAATTAACGTAAGATCTTAATCAGCAAAATATTAAGCATGTGTCATTTTTAAATTTGTGGAACTGCTTGTGCTTTAAAGTTAGCCATGCGTGTATAAACGGCCTATTGAATCGAGGCCTATCTCGTTCTGTCTGGAGAAACCTACTTTTAGCTCTAGTAGATCAAATTTCTGCTTAAAAGTGAACTTGTCAACAAAAGGAAGAAATTACAAATACCAACACACTTATTGCATGGTTTGTGCAGCTGATAATGGTCTTGGTACACTGTCTTCTGAGTTCACATTCATCAAAATTAATATTAAATGTTCAATGTGAGTCTTTTAAACCAAAAACCAACCCAATAAAAAAGCCTCACCCTGTAGCCCATGGACTCGAATGTTTTGCTGCCTATTGAAGTCTCTTAGGGTAGTGGGTTTCAAAATTCAGTTTTCTCTTTTTGGCCTTATAATTATTTTGATTTCCCTGATTTTTCAGTACGCTTATGTTGAACTTTGAGCCATACTTACTTCCTGATTTCTTTTTTTTTTTTTCTAAGTTGTGCATGACATAGGAAATTTTTTTTTTTTTTTTTGAACTGGTGGGTCATTTGGACTGATCCGTTCTTACTAAAGAGTGAAATGTGTAAATAGCTGGAATGCAGTTTTTCAGGAGATTCTTTAAAGTAAGAGAAGGGGGAGGGAAGGAGATGATTCTCTTGTGTCCCAAAGTCCATGTCAGAGAGAGTAAATATTTCCTCTGGTGTGAAAAATATTTTTATAACTGGTTGAAAGTGCAGGTAACAAGTTTATCAGGAAGAGAGAGTAAGGAATACTAAAATTAGCAGATTCTTGTCTGAATTTTTCATGTCCAAAACTGTTGATTGCAGCTAGTTGCTTTGAGCATTGACAAGGGCCACCTTTTGCCTATGAAGTTGTCTCAAAAATCTTGCATTGATTAAAAAAGAAAAAAAAAAGGAAAAAAAAAGGAAAAAAGAAAAAAAAAATCTTTAATCCAAGTAGCATTAGGTATTGCTGTATGATCAGTCGTATGGTTATTTGAAAGGTTCACATTATGTGGCATCAAAATCGTTTTTAGTGTTTTTACAGCATCCCTCTGCCACTAAATAGTTGACTTGAATTTTGAAAACAAATGTTTGTGTTTATATGTATATGTGTGTGTATATATGTATTTATAGATCTGTGTGTGTGAGTTAAAAGTGAGTTAAATAGTTTTTCCCATGCATGTGTATTTCATACATATCTGGCTGATATATATATTTCACCATACACCAATTTTATAATTTATTAAATGTCAGTTAAAAAAAAAATAAATAAAAGGATAGAAAACGGGAAATACTTATTTTTTAAACTCAGTCTGATTTTGAAGTGATTAAACCTACATTAGGAGTATATCTCATACATTTTAGTCATGAATACTAACCTGGTAACTTCAGAGCATACGCTTTGCTGTGACACCGTTTGTAACGCCGGAGCACGGCCGCCGTCGGTGTGACTGAGCGCCTGAAACGCCCGCGGGAAATTCAGGAAATTGTGGCTGTTTTACCCAGGATTGTGGCACCGTTTCCGTTGACTGTATGGTTAAAGATGACCCGAAGAGCAGCTTGTGTCGCTTTTGACAATGGTATTAAAAATCTGGTTAAATCACCTACGGAAGTCAACGTGGCGAGCGTGTGATGACGCAGAATCTGGCACCTTTCTGCCTGTCTCAGCTTTTGGAAAGCGAGGTCAGTTGATGACGTCTTCCGTTTCCTCACGAGTCCCCCCAAAGGGAAGGAAGGCCGTTCGGTTCACCGTTGTCATTTTTTAAACCTCAATGCTCTACAAAGACGGGACAGAAACGTTCTTAACGTCCTCCTTTGTGGTATCGATCCCATACGCTTTGTGAGTATTCCTGTTTCATGCCAGGGTGTTCTTTATTAGGTGATAATTCTCTGTGCCTCTGACCACGGTTAACGTTGCTTGGTAGAAGTCTCAGTCTGAGTTCTGGACAAGTTCCCTGCAAACCTCACTCCAAAACTCCACCTCCGTTAGGTCACACGTTGCGGAGGAGGCAGTAAAGCAACCCGGGGGTGGCCTGGCTTGCGGTGCTGCTCCCTTCCCTCCAGATCCCCTCCTCCTTGGACCCGTGGTCTCTTGTCCTCGGGTCCTTCCACCGAGGAGCGGGGCGCGCACACGCGTGTGTTCTCTCTGAGTCGCAGGGTGGAGGTGGCTTTGAATCGCTCTTGAGGGCATCACTGACGCATCCTTTGGGAGATGAACAACCGCGCTAAACTAGAACCTCTGCCACGCGTTAAAAACTGGGTAGCCCTTCCGTAAGGACAGAGGTGACAGCGATTCCGGGCTCGTCCCTTCCTCCCCACGGCAAGGAGTCAATGAGCCTTTCAAGGATGGGATGACCCATAGATTATTATTTTTTTTTTTTCATTGGACTCTCTTGGACCTGCCTCCCAACGCAGAGCTAAGGACTGTGAGGAGAACGTTTGGAAATTTAATTCTTTGTTGCAGTTTAACATTTCAGGGTTTTAAGCACATTTTAAATAGAAAGGATTTTGGTTTTGTCAGTGTAACTGTTTTTTTTTTCTTTCTTTCTTTTTTTTTAACAGAGCTTAGATTTCTAACAAGGGAAAATTGCTGGTGGTCCCCGAAAGTGCTGCTGTTAATTGTTTTAATTAACAAAGGGAAAAATGTATATAAGCAGAATATTAAAATTACCATTAATTCCATGAATTTAAATCTGTCATTCATTGCCTTAAAACTTTCTCTTAGTTTCCATACGGCATGCCAAACCAGTAAATGGCTTTTAAAAATGTATAGTAGACCAATGTCAGTTTGTATAAAAGTACCAAGTGAAAATATTTATTATATGCATTGGAAAAAAAAATATGGTTTACCTATTGAATGTTACCTGTTTATGTAGAAATCTTTAGATGTAATAAAAAGCATTCAGTTACGTTGTGTTTCCTGGGGGGGGGAAATAATGGGGGAAAGAAGGGGCAGGGTGTTTTCTGTGGACCGAGAGTCGCAAAGGTCCTTTTTTAACCCAAATTCTTTGCTTCTCGGTGTTGTGTTTGGGTGTTTTTTTTGTGGTGTGGGGTGTCTCAGATGTGTCTCCCCCGGGCTCTAACGACGCTGCTGTGTTGTGTGAGCGTGAAGCGGGGTTTCTTTTTGCTGGCTTTTATTTGGGTAATATTTACCCACCCAGAGAGGGCAGGAACCTCCTGTTAGGGTAGGGATGGATTCTGGAGTAATCCAAAGTGATTTGGAGCTGATCAATCCCCAGGACGTACAAGCTTTTGTATTGTCTGAGGCTGAAAGGATTTGTTAATCAACTGTTCTGGTCAACAGGGAAGAATTAAGCTGTGTACCAGATCGTTTGTAATTTGGCTATTGGTGCCTATTGGAAACAAACGCTTCTAAACGAACTCCTTGTTTCATAACCTAATTATGCTCAAAGCAAGCGAGGGGTTTTTTTTTTTTGCTCCCCTTCCTCGCTGGTGCTTCTCTTGGGGGATCTGGAGCAGCTCCGGTGGGCAGCAGCCCGTGTCCCCGCGGTGGGCAGCCCTCCAGAGGCACCAGCGCTCAGAGCCATCCAGGTAGGTGGGATTTTTGTCCAGACGTTAACTGTGAACAGTGGGAAAGGGAATCGTAAGGGAAATCGTTTCCTTGGCTGTTATTTGGAGCTCGTTCTTGGTTTTGCTAATGAATCCTATCTCTCCGTGGGTGTTTTTTTTCTGGAGGGTTGGCTGAGTGTTGAGCTGCTTGTAAGGCATTAATTTTCAGAGAAACAAGGGGTTTTTTGTTTTCTATCTGTAGAGTAGGAAGAGCTAATGTAAGAATTGAGGGATGCGGTGGACGGGTGTGACAGGGTACATCAGTTTTGCCTCAAGCAAAGATTATTTCCCCTTGAGGCGCCATCCTTTGCTGTTCGGAGAGCCTTTGGTTGGTGTCTTGGTGCGTCCCCATCCAAGTCAGAGCTTACTGGGACTGCTGTCCTGTGGGAACCGCGGGCTCTGCAGCCTGGCTCGGGGTCACAGGAGCTTGGGCACCAAACTCATACGTCCCGCGTCCGCTTCCGTTTCTTGCACAGCATTCAGCACGGCGTTTAATCTCTATTGCATGAGAATAACCCCTACCTTACCCTCCTAGAGACACTGCTGATTGGGAAGGGTTAAGATTGGCTCTTGGTTTGGGGTTTTTTTGGTGGTTTTTTTTTTAGTTTCTAACCAAGTTTGAGCAGAGGTGGTCTCCGCAAATCTCCAGTTGACCCCAGAGAGAATCTGCTGTAATTTCAATTTCTGAGGACCTTAGCTAAGGCTCTCGAGGTAGAGATGGAGTAAGTTCAGTAGCGACTGCTGTGGGGTCACACTGATTTTAATCAGTTTAAAGTCAAGAGAGATGGTGTGGGTGTTTTTTCCTGTTGTGGAGAGGCTGAATTTTCACGGCCCCTGTTTTTCCCTGCCAGGCTGTCCCCGGGAGTATGTTCTGGGCAACTGGCCCAGAACTTGGTGACAGATACATTTACCAAGCGCAGCGTTTTCAGTGTCTTGCCTCAAAGTGCAGGGGCAGCTTAGCCGCGGAGAGGCTTGACGTTGCAGGAGACTGTCCCTTAATAAATAATGTGACAGAAGTACAACAGCAGAGAGATCTCGCGTGCTGGAGGAGCGAAAAATGAGGATGGAAGAGACAGCGATCATGGACTGTTCCTGTTTGGAGACTGGGAGTTGTCCTCTGTAACCGGTGAGCATCGCTGGTGGAGCTGGAGAACTGACCATCTCCTGTCCCTCTGGACAGTCCCCAGGGACGTGGGGCTGGTGCCTTGACAGCTTTGTGACAGGGGAGCATCTGGTTGGGAGTTACCTCATGGGATCATACGGTGGATCCAAGGAATTCTGGGGAGCTGGGTGTAGTTACACTGAATTTACCACCCTCGTGACATAATTGAGGTTCCTGGGGAATCTCTCCTACCCAAAGAGCGGTGTGTAATGTGTAACATCTCGGTCACCATGAGACCTTAACTACAAGTTCTCATTTATGCCACAATCTGTAGACTTAAAACACATTTAAAAAAAAAGAGTTGTGGGTTTGGATTTTGTGGGGTTTTTTTTTGTTAAGCATGACACGTTTTGCACAAAGGAATGTTGTATTCAGTTTATTTAAATAACAAGAGCTCACGTTTTGTGATAGCGTTTCTCCAGAAATGGGGTGGGAACCTGTGTGGGTGTAAGCACTATCAGCAAGGCAAAAGAAGGATTTTTAAAGGCAAACGATGCTTCCCGAGTCCCAGTAGTAACTAGGAAAAATGGAAGTCGAAAAAGTTTCAGGGTCCTGCTCTTGCCAATCTCTTGTTCTGAGTTTCAGTAGTCGACTGTAGGAAGACAAATCATGCGGACAAATTCTTCATATTTTATTGTTCCATTTGGTCCAACTTTGGCTTCTTTTAGCAGGTCATCGACTGAAAGAAAGAGTAAAAGAAAACGTAAGTTTGAGTGGCGTATATCAGGGATGTTGTGATCTCAAAAGAGCAAGGCAGGGTTTGGGGTTTCATAGTATTTTTGTTAGAGGTGATAACTCCTGGGATCAGTTGGAGGTGTCAGCCAGACTGTAGTTTTAAACCAGCATCAGTTAGTGCTTTGATTTTGATTTCCATGTCTAACTTTCTGGAGCGGAGATGTCCATCTCTTTGAGTTCCAGGTGGAAAAGATTTTACAAATGTAGTGCAAATCAGCTTTTAATTGCGCTTGGTCGGAGTGGCTTATTGGGTTTGATTAGCAAACCTGTCCCTGTGCAATTTGGGCAAAATGAAGTGCTCGTGCAGATCACGTACTCTAAGTAGGTTTTTGTGATTCTAGTTAATATTGATGGGCCTTTAAGTGTTTGAAATGAAGAGTAGTCGTAGAACAAGTGCACCATTGAAAGATATTTTTCCTGTCAAATAGTGTCAATAAAATAGAAATACCTAAGAAATGACATATAGAAAAGTAACATTAAATATTGCTGAATGAATCTATGATTCTATGAAGGTGCTCCTGGGAATTAGGTGCCATATTCCTTGGCATGCCGGGAGAGGAGGAGAATTCCCTTGTTTGCTTTCCCCGTGGGTGCTAAAGCAGATGAGAAACCCAGCAGCTTGTATTTGCTGATGTTTTGTGCAGCGGTTTCCTCCGATAAGGCATCGGATACAGCCCAGAAGAGGTTTGTCCTTGCTGATGCCTGTGTCTGGTTTCCCACGGCTGTTGCTGTTTGTCCTTGGAGGGGAGTGTGGCTGGATGCTGTGCGGAGGGAGGGGAAGCTGCTGGGTTGTGCACCTGCTTTTATGGTTGGACATTTCATTAGCAGGACACCTTCTAGTGTTTAGAGCCAGATGACAGACGGTTGAAACAGGGGGGTCGTACATGGTGATGTGCTAATTGTGAGTCCTTCGTCATCTCGGCCCATTCGGGCTGGTTTCACCTCACCGGGGCGGTGCTGGAATGCTCTCCAAAATGGGTGAGGGCGGGTCGATGGAGGCTGGTCACAGAATCACGGAGTGATACGGGGTTGGAAGGGACCTCTGGAGACCACCCAGTCCAACCCCCGGCCAGAGCAGGGTCACCCAGAGCAGGTCCCACAGGAATGTGTCCAGGTGGGGTTTGAATGTCTCCAGAGAAGGAGACTCCAC
>JAOXJK010000069.1:41461169-41478207 GCA_025774025.1 Xenus cinereus
TCAGCCTCCTTTTCTCCAGGCTGAACACCCCCAGCTCCCTCAGCCTCTCCTCACAAGACTTGTGCTCCAGACCCCTCCGTTGCCCTTCTCTGGACACGCTCCAGCCCCTCAGTGTCCTTCTTGTCGTGAGGGGCTCAAAACTGGACACGGCACTCGAGGCGGGGCTTAATTGTTTCTGTCTCTTTTTGCTTTTAGCTTTGTCATTGATGGAGCCACAGCTCTCTGGTGTGCGGCAGGAGCCGGCCACTTTGAAGTCGTCAAGCTGCTGGTGAGTCACGGCGCCAACGTGAATCATACGACAGTGACCAACTCGACCCCCCTGAGGGCTGCGTGTTTCGACGGCAGGCTGGACATTGTGAAATACCTGGTGGAGAACAACGCCAACATCAGCATCGCCAACAAGTACGACAACACTTGCCTTATGATCGCGGCTTACAAAGGCCACACGGACGTGGTGAGGTACCTCCTGGAGCAACGCGCCGATCCCAACGCCAAAGCCCACTGCGGTGCCACGGCGTTGCACTTCGCGGCTGAGGCCGGCCACCTGGAAATCGTGAGGGAGCTGGTCAAGTGGAAGGCGGCCATGATGGTGAACGGGCACGGGATGACTCCGCTGAAGGTGGCTGCCGAGAGCTGCAAGGCCGACGTGGTGGAGCTGCTGCTTGCTCACGCCGACTGCGACAGGAGGAGCCGGATTGAAGCTCTGGAGCTGCTGGGTGCCTCGTTTGCGAACGACAGAGAAAACTATGATATAATGAAGACTTACCACTATTTATATTTAGCCATGCTGGAGAGGTACCGGGACAGCGAGAATATAATTGAAAAAGAAGTTCTTCCACAAATTGAAGCTTATGGAAACAGGACTGAATGCAGGACTCCTCAGGAATTAGAGTCCATTAGGCAGGACAGAGATGCCCTTCACATGGAAGGCCTCATTGTGCGAGAGAGAATTCTGGGCTCGGACAATATCGATGTTTCTCACCCCATTATTTACCGGGGGGCTGTTTATGCAGATAACATGGAGTTCGAACAGTGTATCAAGCTATGGCTCCATGCGTTGCATCTGAGGCAAAAAGGCAACAGGAACACTCATAAGGACCTGCTGAGGTTTGCTCAAGTCTTTTCTCAGATGATACACTTAAACGAGCCCGTTAAGGCCAAGGACATCGAGAGCGTTCTGAGGTGCAGCGTCTTGGAGATAGAACAAGGCATGTCCCGGATCAAAACCACCCAGGACTCTGACATCCACACAGCCATGGACAACTACGAATGCAACATTTTTACCTTTCTCTACTTGGTCTGCATCTCTACCAAGACTCAGTGCAGCGAAGAGGATCAGTCGCGGATCAACAAGCAGATTTACAACCTGATTCACCTCGATCCCAGGACCCGGGATGGCTCCAGTCTGCTGCATCACGCCGTCAATTCCAGCACGCCGGTCGACGACTTCCACACCAACGACGTCTGCAGCTTCCCCAACGCGCTTGTCACAAAACTCCTGCTGGATTGTGGTGCCGACGTGAACGCTGTGGACAACGAAGGAAATAGTCCCCTCCACATCATCGTCCAGTACCACAGGCCCATCAGTGACTTCTTGACGTTGCATTCCATCATCATTAGCCTGGTGGAGGCCGGTGCTCATACAGACATGACGAATAAGCAGAAGAAAACCCCTCTTGATAAAAGTACCACGGGGGTGTCCGAAATACTCCTTAAAACTCAAATGAAGCTGAGTCTCAAGTGCCTGGCTGCCCGAGCAGTACGGATCTATAACATCAGCTACCAAAACCAGATCCCCAGAACTCTGGAAGAATTTGTGAAGTTTCACTAGGCCACATCAAACCTTTCGTGGTGGTGCTATCCCGGGACGACATCGATTGCAGACGGCAGAATATATATGTATACATGGAGTTTTCTCTATTCTTTTGTTTTCGGGTTCCTTGGGTCTGCAGCCTCAGTTCTCATGCAGATCTTGTGGGGCAGGGGGGAAAAAAAGCCACATCCTTTTCCTGTAGTCAGATCTGATGTTTGAGATTTTGGTCATTTCTTTTGATTAAAAGAATTGCTTCATTATTTCTTGGGTTTTGTTTGTAAACGAAATGAAAAGAATCCTAATGTAACTGGTGCAGAATGTTTTGTTTCCCATACGCGTCTCCACTTAATGATTTGCAGCCGAATGCTTTAGGTAGTTATTTACAAAGGCACCTCTGAGAGCCTGTGTCACCGAGCTACCGAGGCAGCAGCGTTGCAAATTTGAAAACTTCTTGGTGTGAGGTGGGGAAAACCAACTGGAAATTAGGTGGTAATTGGTTCAAAGTGAAATCTCGACATACAGAGCTCTCCCTTGCTCTCATACCTCACCGTCTTTTTATGCCTTTCAGTTCATGCTGAAGATGTTGATAACTTTTTAAAGTTGTGTTGTTTTGTTGTTTTTTTTTTTTTCCTTTTTAAATTAAATTTTGAACAGCAGTTATCAACAGCTACAGACGTATGGAATGCTCTGTTAGGAAATACAGGTTTAAATAAAGCTTTGGTATGTTCATCTAATAATAGTTGAAATATCAAGCTCTTTGTGTACACTACTACAGTAAGTATTGAATAACTTTTGGAAAAAGAACTTGCACATTGACCGAAGTGAACCGGAGTCATGGTTTCTTTTTTAACGTAGCTAAGTTGCTCATATATAAAGCTCATGCATGGATACCTAGAAAATTGATAGGGTATTTGTGTTTGTGTGTGTCCCAACATTTCAAAATGCTTTTAACTTGGGTTTCTTTTTGTCGTTTCAACGATCGACGCGCACCTTTTTGACTCAAAAGTATGTAAAACTGCACTCTTGGATTCCAAATGCTGTATCTTCCTAACGGAGTAGTCTGTCGCCAAAGAGAGTCTTCCTTCGGAGCGGGATACTGCTTGAAACCGGCTTTTCCAATCCGCGGGGAGTCTGTGCCTCCCTGAATTGGACTTGAGGGTTTTTCCGTGATTTTTACTCCTTTCATTATGAAAATCTCTATTAAAACTGATTTTTAAAAAATTGTCCTATCATAAGATCTTTTATGATAAGCAACTTGATTGTATAATACCGCTGTTGCTTGAGAAAGTACTTCTCCTTGGTAGAAGTTGCAGATACTCCGACAGTAAAATGTCACTTGTTTTGACAGGCTACTGAAAACTCTGTTTATTTTAAATGCAGCTTTTTAACTGTCAGATGATGAAAGAATGTTCTGTAGGTTTTTTTTTTAAACAATCCGGGTAGAACTTTAAGGCGAGATTTGGGCACACGTTTCTATTTGTATTGCAAATAAATAAACATTGAATGTGGAATTTTAGCTCGTAACTCGCAGTTTTTGTCTAGGGCCGAGCAGAATAGCGCTGCTGGGATTGCTCTGGTGGCTCCTGCAAGGGAAAAGCTTTAGAAATACCCCGTCTTCACAGCTGCAAACTTTACTCTGCTGGAAACTAGCTCCTAAAATGCAAAAATGTGTCTGTCACTTGTATCTCAGGTGGGTTGGGCTGAAAAACCCGTGACTCTTGTCATCAGGCACAATGGCAAAGCCAAATTCAGCCACCTGGGGCCTCGTTGGAGAAGCGGATGTCGTCCGAGGGTTGGGAAGGTGTTGGTGTTCCTGGAAGTCCTTACCCTGAATGTCTTCCTCCCGAAGTCGTCAGGAAAGCTGCAGTTTTGCGTTTTGCTGGTGGTTTACAGATTTTTAGCCTGGTTGCTGGAAATGCAAAAAAAAAAAAAACCCAACCTTTACGTTTCAGTCATTGGGGCTCCTCGTGAGAAGAGGGGGATGTGCTTCATGTGCTCGGTCTCATCTTTTGGGATTGTGTCTGTTACCACTAAAGCTTGGAACCCGAAACTCAACCAACTTGAGCACAGGCACTGGATGATTATTATCGAGCTGTGAAAGCTGCTGGGAGCTGACTGGGTTAACATTAACCCATCCATCAGTCTGTGTGTGTGTGTGTTACGGGAAAAAAATCTACTGTTACACTGGTGCCACGTGGATCAAACAGAGCCCGGGTGCCCCGCTGTTCGTTTTCACCCTTGCACAGGTATAATTTGTGGTGTTAATTTGTGTTTAAAACTGAGAGTTGGCGGTCCTGGAGTCTGTTTGACTTGGGAGAGTGGGGGGAAAGAGGCTGAACCCCGGCAGCAGCTCACTGCCTGCTGTGTAACAACCTGTTCTGGGCTGGAAATCACTTGGAGTTGCTGTATTGTTCATTAAGACAATATTTCCTTGCACTGTTGAAGTGTTTTTTTTTTTTTTTAATTTTTTTTTTAATTTTCTCAGGGCCTGTTTCTGACACGGAGTGATCTAAGCGTTACGTTCTTGCGAAAGACCTGCATGAAACTCGTTCTTGGAACGAGTGTGCATGCTTGAAATATCTGTAGGTAATAACAAGGTGAAGGAAGCTGCTCCTCCCACCATTCTGCTTTTTTAATAAGAAAAAAAAAGTGACGCTAAATGATCTTGTGGAAAAGCTGCTGCTTCCTCGCTTCCCGTAGCTCCGTTCTGCTCCTTCCCCGCTTTTGGCTCCGTTGCGGGATATTTGCCGAAGTTCTGCTTTGTTTGTGCTGTTCCTGGGATGATTTCAATACCTGAAGAGAGAGAGAGAGGATGCTGTTACCCAGAAGCAGCAATAAAACTTCTCGTCAGCAGCTTGCGAAGGGGGAAGGTCTGTGCTGTGGCAGGAGCAGCTCCTGGCTCAGGTGTGGTCCCTGCTCTTCGTCCCGTTCCCGATGAAGACGGGTTCCTGCTTGTCTGCGGCCCGGGAAGGTGCCAGCACATCACGCGTGTGCTCTCCTTCGCTCTGGCAGTAAAACCTCTTGGCCAAAGGACAGGGAAAAAAAAAACCCAAAAGCACTGGTGGGTGCCTGTTTCTGCACGCCCGTGGGTGCAGCAGAGTCCGTCACAGCTCTTGGCGTCCCAGCACCTTCCCTCTCCTTAGTCTGGAAATTTCTTTGTTAAAGAAGGAATGCTCTCCGCTCCCTTGGTGGGAGTTATTTAAAGCTCCTGATTAAAAAAAATAAAAAAAATCTCTCTACAAAGCCCACCGGGGCTCCTTCTGCTGGGAAAAAGACGCTGTGTGATGTCCCCCCTGCCAGGGATGAGGGGTGGGTGGTGGTCCGGTGTTTATAGAGCTGGCTCAGCACAGAGAGCTGCTGGGGGAGAGCAGGCTGCCTTTGAAAAATATACTTTTTTGCTCAGTGGGACGCAAACTCATGGCAAACCGGGAGTCTCGGGCCCTTTGTCCGCAGGGATGCGCAGCTGGCATTCCCCGTGCTCATCTTTGGGTCTGGAGGGGGTGGTGAGAGCCCTGGGAGCTCCCCATCATGCAACTGCATGGGAAAAAAAAATTTTAAAAAATCATCTCAGTTTTTCACTAATTTATTCCCTAGGCTTCTGCATCTCTGCAGAGGCAAACACTGCCCAGCTCTACCCCGGAGCATCGGCGAGTGGGGAAAGCTTAGTAAAAAAACCTCAGTAAGGCTTAAAAAAAGCTTAGCAAAAAAACTCACCCTGTTTTCTGAAAACAAGACACTTTTTTTTTTTTTTTTTTTTCCAAGCAATGGGACTCTAGTTTTGTGTCTGGCAGGGGTTGTGCAGCAGCCCCAGCGCTTCACGGTGCCCTGTGCCAGCCTGGCCAGGGCTCTCTGGGGACCCCCCCCCCCTCGAGACCTGTCCCCCCACCTTGTCAGGGTGCTCCTTTGCTCCGGTCCCCCCAGGGAGCAGGGTCACACCTCACACCAGCGTTTGCTGGCTCTGTGCCCCCCCCTTCAAGCTATATCAAGGAGCAGAATTAATTAATACGTTTATCTGAAGATGGCGAGAGCCTCTTCTTGTCAACAGGGGTCAGACGAGGTGGGTTTTATCCTCATTTTAATGAGGCTTCCCCTGGTGTGAACATGAATTTGTGACACCCACATCCCCCCCAACACGTAACTGTGCGGAGCAGGTCAACGGCTTTGCATCATAGAGTCATTTAGGTTGGAAAAAAATCTTTAAGATCATTAAGTTCAACCGTGCCTGCACTGTTCTGAGTTAAATTGCTAAAAGCTGTTGATATAAGTAGCTTTAAGGAAGTTCTCAGTAACTCCTTACATTTTTAACCCGCAGACAGAGAAGTGCCGATGCTTCGGTGCCGGCTTTAGGTAAGGAGAAGCCCGTGGTGGGGCTCCTGTCCCCTGGCACCCCAAGTCCCCACGCTGCTGGGGGCAACGAGAATTGTGTTCCTGGAGCGTTTTGACCGATTAAGGAGGAAAGTGCAGCTTCCCACGAGGGCACAGAGGGGCTGTCACATACCAGCCCCCCACCTCTGCAGCGAGGGACGGTCCCACACCTGGGTTGGGGACAGTCAGCGGGTACTGGGGGGGCAACAGTCACTGCTCAGGGGCCTGGGACTCTGCTGGGTGGGAGATGTGTATGCGAGGACAGTATAGAAATAAATATATATATGTGTAAATGCACAAACTTAGATACATGCACACATATATACACACCTATATATATACAGATGCTTTTTTATACATGAATACATACATAAGAACCACATAGGCATAAGCATATATATCTCCACATATGCATAAGCATGTATATATATAGATCCACATATACATAAGCATATACTCACACATATATATGTATATATACACACAGACAGATCCCAGCTGGTTCACAGCGTGCCCTGTGACCACAGCATCCCAAAGCTGGAGGCTGGAGGTGCTCCCTCAAATAAACACATCCTTTTGTGTGTGTGTGTGTATATATCACACATACAGCTATATGTAGATACACTCTCACACACAAACACATATGTGTAAACCCCCTCCTCACACACCCCCCGAGGCTGGTGCAACATCTTGCCTATAAGCCTGGCTTCCCAAAGCTGGAGGGTGTATATATACACACACGGACATATATAAATATATATAAAGAGAACACATAAAAAAAAATATATATACATGCAGTCACATATGCATATGTGGCTCTGGAGCCAAAGAGCAGCGGGAGGGGACCCACCACCCCCCACCTCCCTCCACCCGCAGCCAGGGGGGATGCCCGGCTGAAGGCACCTGCCCAGCTCTCGCTGATCTTCTCTAAAGCCTTGAAAAGCAGTTAAATTTTTTTTTTCCTAGCAATAAGAGGTTGGAAAGGGTACTCCTTGTGCGTCCTGCCTATGTGTTTTTGACAGTAATGAGAATCAGTTGAGCATGAAGAGCAAGAAAGAAAATAATAGATTTGCAAAACTTGGTCCCTTTGGGGCCGTGGGAGCCACGGAATATTCCCCCCCCCCCCCCCATTTTATACAGTGCATGGGGCTAATTCTTCAGCAAACCTTCCTCTGGGCTCACTGGGGCTGCACCCCCGGCCACACATCCCACTGGAGAGCATCCCTTTAAAAAGAGGCTGCAAAATCCTTGCATCCCACCATAAATAAGTGGAGGAAAAAGCCTGAGCTCCCCCCGCCCTCCGCATCCCAGAGGGGTGTGAGCAGCTCCCGCTCATGCCCAGCCGAGCATGGGATAGCACAGAAATGGGAGAAGAGGCTACCCAATTATTTTTTATTTTAAAATACCGTATTTTTAATCCTTAAAAAATACTAGGACAGTATTTAACAAAACTTCATTACACATCCGGCGGACATATGCTTTCTTTTCATCCATAAAATTAATATCAGCATAAATAATTCTGCTATGCAAAAAGAAAGATTTTTGTCAAACAGCACCGATCATCCGGTTTCGCGTGACACCGAGTATGTACAATTATAATACACGTGCGGACCCTTGCTGGACACAAGCTCTTCCAAACTGCTCAGTTTGTAGAAAACACTTCAAACTGGATTTTGATTTATTTTTAAAAAGTGTTTTGTCTTTTTTTTTTCAATTTTTTTTTCCTCCTTTGCTTAAACAGGTAAATATTTTTAAAATAAGTATGTACAGCTGGACACTGGAGATTTGCATTAAGGTGCTTTAATTTGCTATCATTTGTATTCAGTGCATTAAGAAGAAGGCAAATTAAAATCTCCACCCAATCACTCTGGTTAACGAATGCAATGCAGTTTGAGAGCCGGGGCCAGCAAAGCCCGGGGGTTTGCTACAGCTCAGCCTTTATTTTTTTTTTTAAGGATATTATTTTTTAATGACTTTTGCAGCCCTGTATAGTTTGCCCCAAGTTACGGGGCACGTTGCTTTGGTGGCCCCTCCGTCCCCGCGCCGCTGCCACCTCCCTGCAAACCCAGTTTGAAGCTCCTCTGGCTGGGGCCAGGAGTAGGGGGGGTGGGGATTTCTGCTATGTGTAGGGGATATTTTATTTTATTTTTATTTGTTTTTGGCTTTTGGACCTGTTTAGGTGATTTCACACAAAGGGGTGTAAGTCTCGTCTCGACGCAAACCCGAGCTCAGCACCCAAAATCCCTCGGCGTGGAGGCGAACCGCTGCCCCGTGGCCGGCGAGGGGCTGGGAAGGGGACGAGGTGTGTGTGTGTGTTGGGGGGGACCCGGTGGCCCCCCGGCAGCATCACTCCAGCCCCTGGGTGCTCCGCTCCCGCTCCGCCTCTCGCCTGCGGCTCCCGCTTTTAAAAAATCCAAGCTGTAGGGATTAAAGAGAAAGAAAAGAAAAGCCAACCATTACTCCAGCTGGTTGCTGGAACCTGTCTTTCTTTTAAGGGGATGTTGCCGGGAGGTCTGGACCCCGAATATAAATAATATGGAAGTGGAAAGAGGTTAGAGGAGCTTTTTGTGATGCCCGATGGGGCTGTGGACATGGAGCTGGGGGGCCAGAGGGACACGTAGGGGTCTCCACCAAGCCCCCAAAGTGTGTGGCTCAAGGGCTTCTCACCTTCCAGAGCGCGAGGACGAGCAGGGCCAGGAGCAGGAGACCTCCTAACGTGCTCCCCAGGATGATCCAGATGGGGATCTGCGACTCCTCCGGCTTGGAGATTTCAAACGTTATCTGCGAGGAAAGAGCATCAAAATCCGCTGCTGCTGGGGGCGAGAGCTGGGGGGGCAGGAGCCGGGGGGGGACACAGCGCGACGGTGGGGATGCTGAGCACCCCTCCTTTGGGAGGATGCTGGAGCTGCCGGGGAGGACGCCCACCCCACGCACCGGCCATTTGGCTTGGCTTTTCCCTGCTTAATCCAGTGCTGCCGGGACCAGAGGTGCCCGGCTCCAGCCACAACTGCACCGAGTTGCACCAGGCTCTGCAGAGTGCCCGGTGCAGGTTGTTCCTTCTGCACCCACGGGGTCAGAGCAGGGTTTTGCAGCATCCCCGGAGCTGCCGGGTCCGTGTGTGACCACCTTGCCCGGGGGCTCACCTGGCGACTGGGGTCCTCCTCGCGGAAGATGAAGGGGCTCCCGAAGCGTCGCTGGAGAGCGGCGTTCAAGGTGAGCTTCAGTGACTTGAACTTCAGCTGTGCAAAGAGATGTGCTGGAGGTGAGCATCGGCCCCAGGAGAGGACCCAGCACCCCGGCAAGGTGTCCCCCACGGCTTTGCTACACCCCCCCTGCCTCCAGCATTGCCTCCCTGCTGGGGATGCGGTGTGCTGCGTCCACGGGGGAAGGACGGTGCAGAACAAATAGGGAGTGCAGGTCAATCGCAGCAAAAAGAACTGTTCACCATTAAATTCCCCACACTAAGGTGCTGCCTGGGGGGTTGGATGCACACACCATCGGAGTCAGTGAGATTTGAAAAGAAAAATCACCCCACAGGGCTGCCTGTGAGGGAGGGCAACCGCAGGAGAGGAAACCACCACCCACGTTTTCTTGGTGTGAGGGCTCCTTGGGGTTATTTCTCCTCGAAAGCCTTGTACCCGCTTTAGGAGGACTTACTGCTTTCAGAGACTTCATCCACAGGTTGCCACGCAAGTGGAAGTTCATCTCCTCGTTGGGGGCTAATTTCACATTGCAGTCGATGGAAACGACGTCAGAGTTGCTGTGGTTCTGCAAGGGCAGAAGTTTGTGCTGTGGGAGCGTCACCGCCGAGGAGGGGACAAAAAACCCCGGTCTCTTCCCCTGGCACACACCGAGGGGAGCGAGATCCAGACCCCGGTGGAGTGGCCATGGGGCATCCCCATCCCGAGGGCTTTCTCTCTGGTTTGGTGGCTACCTGGCTCAGCCCGGGGCCAGGATGGGGCCCACGAAGGCACCTACCAGGTGGGGGGTGCGGGAGAGGTCCTCCTCGGCGGGTGTCCTCCGGTAGTCGGTGGTGTTTCCCCAGATGTTGCAGGTGGTGTTCTCCTGCGGGAGAAGCTGATGGGCTCCAAGCACGGGGACAGGGACCACGGTGGCTGCCACCCGGTGTCCTGCCCTGTGCTCAGCACCCATCCTGGTGGAAGTGAGGGGATCTCAGCACCCCCCAGGCTTTGCTGGTGCTGGGGGCAGAGCCTCTCCCCAGCCTGGCAGAGAGCCCCCTCCGCGCACACTGGGGTGTCACGGGTGACATGGAGACTTTGCCAGCGCTGGCAATACAAAACACCCTCAACTGAGGCCAAATCTGTCCATAAACCTTCTGTCTCCTGTGCTGGGCTCTTTCCATCACCCACCAGAGTCCTGCAGGGTTGCAGGGACAGCAGGAGGCTCAGGATGTCCCAGGGTCTGCTCCCACTCTACGGGCACTCAAGCCTGCAGTTGACCCCAGGCACCGCTAATGCTTTCCAGACCCTCAAAAATTCATTTCATACTGGAGGGAGGTCTAGCTCAGGGAAATATTTGGACTAAACCCTTTGGCCGCTACCATTTTCCATGTTTCCAGCCAAGGGAATGCAAAAGGGAGAAGACCGGACACAAGCCAAGAGCGTCTGTGCAGGTGTGAGCACGGGGGGGTTTGCAAAAGGATGGGGTGACACGCTGTGGGGTATCCCCCTGGGTGCAGAAGGGACCCACACGTGCTTAATGGGGATGAAACCCCCTCCTACCTGGTCCACCACAAATTCGGTCAGGAGCAGGAGTCGGTTGCCCGCCCGGGTGGCCACAGGGACGGTGAGCTTGATGGTCACCCCTTCCACGGGGAAGAAGCCCAGATTCTGCAGCTGCGAGAGGACAGAAATGTGTCCCAAGGGATGGGGACAAGCAGGGTGATCGTGGCACATCCCACGCCCGGGACAGTGGTTGGGGGGGGGCGTCCCTCAGCAGGTTTAACACCCCCTCCTTACCTTGAAGGTGCAATGAAAGGGGGGACCGATGCTGTCGTATCTCTCCAGGGAGCTGTTTGACCTGATTTCATAGTAGTCCAGGCTCGACGCCCTGTGGTGACAAAGGGTGACAAGTCACGAGGTGGGCTCAGAGCAAACCGAGCACGAAGCAGCCCCAGCCCCTCCTCGGGCAGGTTCCTCAAGGAGAGGACTTGAGGTCTGTCTGGCCCCATCTTGGATGGAAAGCATCGCCTGGCTCCACCTCGTGCAAAAACGAGGGGGGATTTTCACGCTATTCTGCTTCTGCACTATTTTCCCTTTCTTTGTAGAGTTTTTCTCGCCTTTTTAATACAACAGAGCCATCCAAGGCCCTGGTCGGTGGTTTGAATGTCACGTATAAATCTCAGGAGGCAAATCACATCCCTGTTTTGCAGCTGGAAAGGAGGGAAGGAGCCAGGAGCATGTGATGGGTGCTCATGGGAGCCTGGCCGGCCAGTATCATGACATGGGGCATGTGGCCACTAAACTCTTTGAAATGATTTCCCCTTTATTTCCCCTCAAGACACCCAAATCTGAGTTTTTTGTGCTGTTCCTTTTCCTCCAAGTTCTCCCTTCCCCCGTAAGAGGGTGATTCTGATGTCTGTTAAATTGAGAATCCCCCTGATTCCCATAAATTGTAAGTATTAAAGCAATTTTATTTTCAGCGCCCCGCTGCCCCTAGTGTAAAAAAAATAGAATGACTGAAGGTCTCAACAATCTGCTAAGAATTACAGCAAGCGGTGCCAGGGAATGTGCCGCTGGGATCCACGTTTTTTTCTTGTAATCAGGTTAATAAATTATCATCTGTGCCTTAGCTCCCTGCTCTCCTTGGATGGAGGACACTGTTGATGCCCAAACCCTTCCATGCACATCCCTCAGCTGAGCTTCTGGTGGGAGGATTTTTAGTGGGATGGCTACCAGCCCAGACACTGGCTCGTGACACGTGGTATGAACATTATTACCTACGAAAAGTACTTTTTCCCCTTGAAAAAAAGTTGCCCTCACACCTATTTAATAACAACTTGTGCATTTAAACATTATGAAAGCACAGCAGCTCGTTGCTTCTTGCTGTTGATTTTTACAAGGACCCACCGAGTGGGATGCCCTTGGTTTTATGGTTCCTTCAGCCCCTTTTCTCCTTTTCTAATGAAATCCCCCAAATTAAAGCTCAGTGCTCCCCGCCATGGGCCCAGCACTGGTTTTCCCAAAGGATAGGTGTCTCCTCGCCGTGAGCTGCAGCCCCTTCCGAAACACACACCTGGTGAAGAGCAGGTCGGCTTCGTACTTCAGTTGGAAATTCAGGTGGGCGAAGTTGTCCTCCTTGGTGCTCTCCTTCTCCTCGCTGTCACTGAAACAGCAACGGGGTGAGGTGGGAGCTGGGTCCCCTCTGATTTCTTTTGGGGGGGTCATGGGAAGCAGGTAGGAAAGGGTTAAGCTTTGGCTTTGTGGCCAAAGTTTAAAAAAGAAGCAATTTTATTCTGTAACTTTATTAGCCCAAGGCCATAAGAGTGGATCATTTGGAGAAAGGTTTCCCACCCAGCAGCCTTAAAGCAGAGCAGCAGCCCCAGCAGAACGAATCCTCGGCTGCGCTAATTATCGATGAAAATGAAAAAAAAAACCCCAACCCCTAATGAGATTTCACTTGGCTGCCAGAAAACTTTACCCGTGCATGGCAAATGGGTGAGGAGAATATTGCAAAACTGTCAGGAGATATTTTTCCTGGGAGTATTTGCAGTTGTGAAGGTGGGTAAGAAAACAGCTGCGGTCAGAGCCCCTCTCTGCTTCGCACAGAGCCTGGCAGCGGCTGCGCAGCCTCCGCGTACACAGAAAAAAAAAAAGATGGATACAAATATATAGATAAATAAAACCAGCCTGGTTTGCGGATAGGGGGCTGCACACTCTGCAACGACCCAGGGCAATCAGTTTTCCTTGTGGTCATTCCCCACCTAAAGCCTCCAGCATCACCCAAGGCAATGGAAGAAGGAAACCCAACCGGAGCGGGCAACGTCCCGTTGGCCTCGCAAACACGTGGAAGGGAGAAAGCAGCCACTCACCTGCTGGCGACCAAGTAGATCTCCATGCTCTGAAGGAAAACCGACTTGCTGAATTCAAAATCCAGGCGAAAAGCTGCCTGCGGAGGTTGGAAACAGATTGGAGAAAGCATTAGGGGGAAAAAAAAAAAAACCACACCAACAACGAAACAAACCCCTGAGTGTCGGCCGGGAGCGATGCGGGGGCTTTGTGCGTGAGAGCATCCCCCTGCCCCCATCGGGAGATGCTGCCGGGCTTTGGGCAGAGCCTGGGCTTTCCAGGGAGAGAAGAGCCCACGCTGGGGATTTGCAGGATTTGCTCTCCCCCCTGCAGGTTTTTTTTTTTCTTGCTTTGAGGTCGGGGAAGCGAGCAGCCCCCCTACTCCCTCTTTTTTCCCCCTTTGGAAGAGAAAGCCTCCGGGGGACCTGCAGCGAGAGGCCGCTCGCTCCCATCCGCGGCACGGGGTGGGCTGGCGGGGGCAGGCAGCCGGAGAGGGGCCAACAACAATAAAATGTGATAAATGTCACATCTGCCAGAGCTGTGGCAATGACCTCAAACTGTCTGGGACTGCACAGCTGAGTATAATATTAAAGCTCCTGGCTGCTCTCGGGCCAAATTTCCATTTCCAGCTTGTCTTTGTTTTGGCAGGACCTGGACTACCTGATGCCACGCAGATGCATTCTCAGCCCCCGTAGGTCATGGGGAGCCGGGCTGCTGCGCTCTCGTGTACAGCCACAGGCATCTGAGAGGGCTTTTTTGGGAGCTTTAAAGCCTAGTGAGGTGCCTGGAGCTCGTCTGTCATTTTTAAAGCTTCTGACAAGGAAAGGCTTCAGACGGATACGGCGGTTGGAAGGATTTTTCTCTTCAGATCCTGCTTCTCTTGGCCCGTTTTCCCACGGGAGCGCAGGACGGGCAGGTGGGATTTCACAGGGTGACTGCAAAGGGTGGCCCCGGGGAGCGAGGTCCTGCATCTCCTCACTTTCCCTTCCCTACCTTAATGCTGCACATAACATTTCCAAAGGGTTTTATTTAAAACGTGGTGCTCGCTGGACCTGGGCTTATGCCCAGCGCTGGCAACCACTGTGAGCTGTGGTCCTCAGGATGCCACCAGCCTGAGGGGGCTTGGGCAGGCTCAGAGGAGGGTCTGGATGGACCCCGGGCGCTTGGAGCAAGGAAGATCTCTCAGAAAAGGGTACTGTGAGGAAGGAGCTCAGGGAAGTCACCAGTAGTGGTTTGAAGCCAACATTAAATTGCTCCAAAGGACCGGAGTCAAGTTCTTTGACTTGGAGGAGCCAGGCAGCATCCTGACCATCCCTGGTTCCCTAACGCGCATTTCAAACACCAGCAACGGACAGAGAAAGGGAAGAACCCAAATGTTTATCCTTAAAACTCTTGTTCAAAGCTGCCCAGCCCAAGGATGGATGGTTGTGGCCCCACGGCCGTGCTGGGGATAGAGGGGTCCCGTCCCATGGGTGATGCCTCACTTGGGCAGAAGGGAATAGCCTTACCTTGGCCTTGGCTCGGAAGAAGGGGTAGCTGACGTTGCACACCTTCTTATTGGGGTGCTTGTCTTCGGTCATGCAGTCAATGTTGATGTCTGTGTCATCCTAAAACGGGACATGACATGTCCATGGCACCGGGCACGAGCCCTGTGACCTGGCTCTTTATGAAAGCAGCAAACGCACCCGTGGGGCTCAAAACAGGCTTTAACTTTTGGAACAAACCAACCTACCAACCCAAACAAGCCAACCCCACTCGCTGCAGGCTGGACTCCTTCCTATGCAGCTGAATTTCTAGGGCCGGTCCTGGAGAGAGACACTTCTAGCAAGCAAACTCCAGCTTTCTGATTTAAATCCTCTTTAGAAATTTAACTACAGCAGTGAATGAATGAACCCGATTATTCTTGCCACTCTAATTGGGAAGAGGAATATTTTTCTGTGTTGCAGAGGCACAGGAAAGCATCAAGAGATAACTTGAGCTATTAATCTGCGTGACCACCAGCTAAGGAGTGATATTAAACTTCCTCATCTCAACAACCAGGTTCCTGCTGCTTGAACACCTTCCAGCTCCCCAGCCAGGCTGGGGAAGCTCCTGCGTATCACAAAGCCCTGGAGTGGGATGGGAGACACCAACCCTGCTCTTCCTCCTTGGCTGCCAAGCTGCAGCAACCCCACAAGAAGTTGCAGCCTGGTTGTATGCAGGTGGTGTCCATCCCCATCATGAGATGATGAGCTATTCCAATTTTTGGCCCTGTATTAGAGCCTGTAAGGACAAGTCCTAGCCAGGAGGTGGAAGAACCCAGCACCAGCTGCAGAGAAAATACCTTGAAGCCACCAGCAACAGCCCGGAGCTTTGTCTCACTCATCTGCTGAGATCGTAGACTTTCTGAGGCCACAGCTACTTTTTATTTGGGTCTCCACGCAGCCTCGGACACTAACATTCATCTTCTCTGGTTGGCAGTTTGCTTATTTATAAGCAGCAGCAGCAGCAAGGGGCCCGTTAGCAGAGTGATGCTTCTATAACCAGCTACAAATATTTCCTGCAGCCGCCGCTGCCTGGTGCTTTCTGCTCCCGAGCATCGTAGGGTTCCCCCCCTCACTTAATTTGTAGCAATCTCTCAGAAAATGCATTTTTCTTATTTTGTGGGCAGTATGCCCCGCAATTTTCCCTTGGCACGGCTTTATAGAAAAACAAAGGCAGGCCATGGGATCCGCGGGCGGGTATGAAGTCATTGAGGGGGGGGATGAGCGAGGAGGGCTCAGCAGCAGCATCAGCAAATTTCCCAAACCTCGCTGGGAAAAGGGAGGAGTCGCACGGAGACGAGCAAGTGGTGGGGGGTGAAATACCAGGGGGGGGACCCATGGCCTGGGGACGGGCTCATCCAGGGGACAGCTGTTGAGAAGTGGCATCTCCCGGCTCGATGCCGAGCTCCCGGTATCAGCCCGTGCTTCCAGGAGTTATATCTCAGCTGCAAAAATTCATCTCTGACGGGAACTTGGCCACGTGCAGCAAGTATTTTTAAACTATATTGGAGTAGAAAAATAAAGAGGGAAATAATTTCATCTGCATTTGACCTTCTTTCAGGCTCTTAAAATTCAAACACTTTTGTATTTCCAAAATAAAGAGCTGAAAGGGCTGTAAGTGCTTAGAAACTAAGCCAATAAACATGCCTGATTTATGAGAGATGGAGACGTTTTTGGGCTCTGGTTTAGGACAGAGCTTTCTCATCCGGCCGGGATTAGGAGCGCCTCTGGAAAGCCCCGGATCTCCCCCGGCAGCCTCACCTTGGGGATTAAACTGGCGAACTGGAGGTTTCTGGAGAAGGAGATGTTGAGGACCGTGCTGTAGGCGTTTTCGCCTCGGTTCTCCAGCGCCGCCTCCACGGCCACCCTCCTCCTGCTGCTCTCGATGACGAAGACGGAGGTGTCGAAGGAGAGGCTGAAGGCCGAGCAGTCCGGCGGTGGCCTCCGCAGAGCCCGATGGCAGAACTCCCTGTGGGAGGAGGACAGCACTGCAGGGAAGCCTTGCCAAGCAACCACTGAGCCCCGGCCCCGGGAATTTCGGATAGTGCAAGGAAATCCCTGCTCTTCCTCTGTTGTGCTGCTATGGAAAGAGGAATCACAAATTTCTCCCATGGACCATCATGAGAGCAGCCCTGAGGAGGAGGACTTGGGCCCCTCCAGCTCTGGGGCCACCAACAGCAGAAGGACACGGAGCTGTTGGAGCGGGGCCAGAGGAGGCCACGGAGATGACCCATGGATGGAGCCCCTCTGCTGGGAGGGGGGGCTGAGAGAGTTGGGGGGGTTCAGCCTGGAGAAGAGAAGGCTCCGGG
>JAOXJK010000069.1:41494302-41519988 GCA_025774025.1 Xenus cinereus
GTTGGAAGAGACCCTTGGGATCATCGAGTCCAACCATCTACCCTACTCTACAAAGTTCTCCCCTACACCATATCCCCAACACCGCATCTAAATGGCTCTTATTTCCATGGGCTCAGCTTTAAAATCCACACACCGAAAGTTTATTATGAACAAGCTGGGTGCCAAATTACAGCATATTGGCAGAAAAGGCAGGGTGAAAACAGCCAGGGGACTCTGCCTGACACGGGGGGACGCAGGAGTTATGCAGGGTCTTACTTGTATCTGGCCGGGGCCAATATAAAATTTTTTCAAGATGTTGATCAGGAAGTGCTGCACTTCAACCCAAGGATATATGCTGTTTGATCCGTCCAGAACTATGATTATGTCCATGTACGTCTGGCATCCTGTGAAAAATACGCAGTGTGTTATTGAAAGCTCTTGGCAACGCTTGTAAAGGGGAGATTTATGGCTTCGTTCCTCACAGTCAGGTACTTGCTCTTATGATTTCTTTGAAAAAAATAATATCTCTTTTCAATCATTCATAAAGACCTTTGGTCTTCAACAAGGTGGAGAGAAGCCACAAGCATCCTCTCTGCCGAGAAAAGATGGGATAACTTTCTAAGAATAACACTCAGCGAGGTCTTTTCTGATTCAGATTTGGACCTTTATCTGGTCTAATATAGTTGCATACTTCAAAGAGTGGCCCGCTGCAGGCAGGATCCGGCCTCCGGTCCTCCCGCAGAGCCATGCTTTACCCCTGAGTCACTCCTCAGCCCTGCCTGTACTCACCATATAACGCATTTCCTCCCCTTTCCCGTTAAATCCTCCAGCGACGAGGCAGCCAGGAACCCCGGCTGGGACCCCAGGACTCGGCTCCACAGCACGAGCCGTGAAGGATTCAGGCAGTCGACTGGTTTTCAGCAACTGAAAATGGCTCAGCATCACCTCTCTAGCTTGCTTATATTTTATAACACCGTTTAGAAAAGTTGCAGAAAACCAGAAGATGCTGAATTTTCCAGTGAGGAATATCTATCGGTTGCCCTTTCCACTTTCTATAGTCTTTCATGGGTTAGGCATCCACGGACTGGGGTCTCACATGAATCTCTCCATCATCTGTGTGCCACCACCTCGATCCCCTGCTCACCCCGGGACCCAGGGAGAGGAACATCCATCCCACATCCCACTTGCTGAATGATAACACTCTGCTCGTTAATCAGCTTCTCTCTAAAAAAACCCAACCAATTACCCTTTGCAGTGAGGGCTAGAAGCATCTCCCAGCCATAAAGAGGGAAAGCAGACTGAGAATTCTGTGGTGGGCTCTGCCTTTACTGCCTCTGCCCCCCCAAAAAGTCCCCTTTTTACGTGCCCTGCTCCATGTCGTGAGAATTAATCAACAGCAAAGGGGTGATGGAACTGGGGCATCGCCCCCTGTGCCCAGCTGGGGCAAGGAGAGGCTTCTGGAAGCCCTGATGGGGCAGGAGAGGCTTCTGCAATTTCTTACCACCTACAGGGAAGCCAGGAAGCTTATTTAATACCTCAAAATAAAAGCACGTATCCAAATTTACAAATTCGAGCCAAAATATTTAGCTTTCCATCAATGAGCTCTTTCTTTTCTGTGGCCAAGGTCTGAATTCTTTCCCTATTTTGCCTTCCTAGCTGTGCTGATAAAATATTCTGGATACTTTTATTTCTGGTTTTGGAAGAATAAGGTATTTTTTGTCCTCCCTGGGTGTCAGTCAAAAGGAAAATGTTTACCAGATGTCTGTGTATGTAACCCCCTTTGAATCACTTCCCTGCAACCATTTCCTCTGCTCTCTTGCCTTCGCTCAAACACTGACATCGCTTTGTTTTCTCAATGGGGCTGAAGCGATTAGAGAACAGAGATTCCCTCTGACTTCAAAGGCGGGGTTAGAGCTGCAGGGCAGATTGTTTCCCCTACTCTGCAGAGCCGGAGCCACCGTCTTGGAGAACCTGAAGTTGGAGTTGACCCGGGAGCACATGCCCGTGGTGTAGTAGGAGCTCCCGCACTCGTGGGACCAGAGAGGGCTGCAGGCCTGTTGGAGGGGGGAGAGAGAAAAATCAACCGTCAGGGATGAGATTAAAATTGCCACTTTTTAATTGCTGCTTTGCAAGGGCTCTCCTCTCCTTTGGCATCTTTTTCCCCGTGGAAGGTGAGGTTTCTGAGCCCCGCGGTGCACACAGCGTATATATAAATACACGGAGAGGGGTATTTGTAAGCTGGCTGTGCCAAAACCCCCCCGTTTCTCACCAGAAAGCTGTTGTCCTTGGGGTTGGTGGCCAGGCTGAGGCCGAGGCGCATGTTGTCCTTCCTCTCAGAGACGTTGGAGAGCGTTACCCGTCCTTCGGAGAGAGGACGTGGTTAGGGCCAGCCGCTGGGCAGGGATGCCAGCCACCCCCCGCCCCCCTCCACCTCCCCACCTTGCCCCTCAGCATCTCTGCAGCAAGAGGGAACCCAGCTGAACACCAGAGGAGAGCCGTCTGGGCACGCTTATCCTGCAGAATTTGTGCTTTTGGGTTTTTTTTGGACAGAGCTGTCGAGATGAGAATTGTTTGGTTTTTTTTTTTTTTCTTACCAACCGACAATTGGTTTCTTTCTTTCAACCAACAAAGAGGAACGTCTGCTGGGGAACGGAGCTGTGAGTCAGAGACAGCATCTCTTGCACAGTCGATATGTAGGAAGAAACCCCTCTGAGCAGCTCCAGCATCTCATCTTGTGTTGCCAGGCCAGCAGGCATTTAGGGGCTGATTTATCTTCCGTTTCCCATGTCAGCCCAGAAACCAGGAGCGGTCCCCAGGGCAGCCCTGTCTTTCTGTTAATGCTAATAATGCTAATATCCTTTAGCTGTGACACAAACCTGCCTAACCCCCTCGTTCCTCCAGCTCAGCTCCATGAGGGCATCAAATCTGCCTCTGCCCGGGGGGGTCCAGCCATGCCAACCCCCAGCCACCCTCTCCCCACTTCAGGGGTCTGGGCAATGCAGCTCCCCGCGATTCAGGTCTCCCCTTTTGCTGTCCTGCCCAAGAAGCAAGCCGAGAAGGGGCACATCGGGCAATAAATGGTAAAATTGGGGTGTTGGTCTCTGCCTGTGGCCTTGGGAAGTCTCCTGCTGAGGTTTAAACTGAGGGGAAGCTCAGTCCTTGGGTGCAAACCCAGATCCACAAGCCGGAGCTCGAGGGAGATCAGCCTGATGCTGAGCAGCCTCCAGCAGCCCCTCGCTTCTCCCACTGCAGCCCCCTCTTGCCCCGACCCCCTGTCTCCATGCAAAGCCCGAGAAAAAGGGGCTTTATCCCACTTTATAAACTCTCCAGGATGCCGGCTGCAGATGCTGACACCCCGCTGTCCTGCTCTGCTACCCAGGCAGGCTGCACCTTGCACCCGTGGCTCTGGGATGGGGAGCAGGATGCTCCCCACCAGCTCCTGCATCCACGGTGTGGGAAGGGCAGGGGCAGAGCCCCAGGTCCCACGGCAGCTCGTCCTTCTCCACGCCACGGTCATCTCTGCCGCAGGCTCTCTGTCAGCTTGGCATCCCCCCAGGGCAGCTCCGCGTCTGGTTTTACTCAAAGGGCCTCAGCGGATTGTGCTAACTAGACAAGTTAATTAGGGGAAGAAAAAAAAAAATAAAATAGGATGTGCTCGTGGCGCTGATCTTTTCATCTGAAACTCGTTTCCAATGGAAAAAAAATGATTGCTTTTTAGCAAGTTTCAAATTTACACACACAGGTGATTTATTTTCTTGAAGAATCTCAATGTTCTCACAGCAAATAATGAAAAAAAAAAGGAAAAAAGAAGACAACGTTAAAAAAAAAAAGAAAATATTTGGAGCCAATCAATCAAATAGTGTGGCTGATCCAAAGTTCCTCCTCTCTTATCAGCTCTTGTAGAAACCCAGGACAGTTCAGATTCATAATGATGAAAAATAAAGTGAGAACGGCTGCTCCAGATGCTCCAGTGTTGAAAAATTCTAGACCTTGCCCCCAGATCCCAGCGATGCTCCTCAGGACCATGAGAAAGTCCCTGTCTCTCACGTTCCCTGCTGAGACAGGGATGTACCCATCGGGTGTCCCACCTTGGTCAGCAAAGGGGACTTGTCCCCCTGCGCCTTCCATTACCCCAACCCAGGCAAGGCATGTCCCAATGTCGCGATATTGTGCTGTTGCCACAGTTGGGGCTGGACCAGCAAGAGAAACCCCGAGAAAGATCTTGCTCTCTCCACCCAGGGAGATGGGATTGAGAAGTCTGTCAGACTGGAATCAGGTATTTCCTAGTGGGACCATTATCCATTGATACATTTATCCAGATCGTTTAACAAACCCGTTTAAGCTATATTAAAAAAATAACTTTTTTACTTTCTTCTAATTCGCTTGATTTACCCAAACGTTGCTTAAAGCTCAGCACTGGGAGTAACGTGAACACCTGAAGTAATTCCTCATCTAAAAGTTCTCCCAAAACATGCAGTCCTCATGCTTCTGGGGACAGTCTGGACAACACGACAAGGTGCATCTTCACAGACCGAAGCAGTGATAAAAAGCACCACGTTAAAAATGCCCGGTTCCCCTGGCTGCCCCGCGGGTGTGCGGTACCTAGGTTGAGTTTGGTGCAGTTGCTGTGGGTGTCGCTGGTCACCGGGCACTTGTAGACATCTCCCGTCTTCTGCTGGCCGTTGGTTTCGTAGGGAGCTCCCACCACCAGCCTGCGGGAAAGAGGGGTCCGTCAGTGCCCAGAGGCTGGATGGGAGGCGTGGAAGCAAATCCATGGCCATTGCTAGTGGGGAATAAAATGATTCCCTGCCCAAGCTCCCAGTACGTGGGTCGGGAGGTGCCAGGAGAAGGTCCCTTGCTGGGAGAACACCATCATTCCCCCGACCTGACTCAGTGCAAGCAGCAAAACCACTATTTTGACTATTTTGACTTCCCCTTCCCACGACAGCAGGCAGCAATAAGCCAGGGATGATGACTCACTGCTGCTTGGAGGTAATGGCCATCAGATGGAACGGGGGCGAACAAATGCCTGGCAGCGAGTGAAGTCTCCAGAGCTATCTGGCAGCTCGGGGAGGAGTGGGGGACCCCCATCACCACCTCAGCTCACGGCTGGCACCAGCACCAGGATGGAACAGAAACCCTCAGCATCCATCTGAGGTCCCCATGGCTGCCCCTGGGAAGGGGGGACAGAGTTGTCCCCCCCTTAAGGTAGAAACCTTGAGGTAGGAACCTTTTCATGCCAAGAATGTCTTCAGGACATAGATGTGTACAAAGGAGTCATGCCTGGCAATTCCCCAAGGGATACCAAGGAGCCGACACAGCAGTAACTGCAAATCACACCAGGATCCCACAAGGACTTTTCCCCACTAAAAGGCTGATAAAGTGAATTCCCAGGAGTTTTGCTCCAGCCCGGGTTTTCTCCTATAAGTGGCCCAGAGCCATATGTTTGGACCCCCAGCTCAGCGGTGAGGACGTTGGGCATCTATCTATTCTTTCAAATAAGAGGAGCTGATAAAAACCCCCATACACCCACCAAGGGTGCAGGCCACTAGTTGGGATGTATCTGGGACATTGCAAGCATTTTTCTCACTTTTTCTTGTGGATTTGACCAGAATAGTACAAAACAGCAAACCAAAGGAGGAAGAGAGCAGGACCTGAGGAATTTGACCATTCCTTCCAGGCTAGTTCAAAAATACTCCGAACCACAGGCTATTGGCGTCTTCTGCTCCCAATGTGTTAGCCCAAAATAAATCTGCACCCAAGTCCTATCGGTGGATGCAACCGTCCAAGTCCGGATCGGCAGATAAACAGAAGCTCCTTAGTTCTGCACTGCCCCGACCCAGCAAAGCAACCGTCCCCGGCACAGATGTTCCCTGTTACACCAGAAATGCTCTTTTTTTTTTTTTTTTTTAAAAAAAAAACAACCACCAAAACCCCACGCTGCTTCTGCAAAGACACTAAACACTCGTTCTTTTATTCCATCGCTATAAAACGGAATCGCTCACCAAATTAAAACCTCCAAAAATCTAAGCAGCGTTTAAGGATTCTCATGGAAATACTTCCTGTCTTACAGCTTCATTGCTAACATGGAGATTAATTAGGGGAAAATAATAACCATCTGGAACGGTCCTCAATAGCATCCAGAAGCTCAGGGAAATCTGGTACCTTCTCCCTGACCTGTACGAGGAGTTTGCTCGTGTCCCTCTGCCCCTGCCACACCGTCGATGTCCATTTGCCCCTGGTCGGAGACGGGGGAGGATGGTGGAAGATGGGTGTGAAAGGGTGTGGGAGGGGGAGAGAAAAAGACCTCGAAGGTGAAAAGAAATAAAGGTTGTGACACCCCCGGACACGACGTTCTCAGAATCACAGAATCACCTAGGTTGGAAGGGACCTTTTAAGATCATCTAGTCCAACCATTTTCAAATTCTTCATTCCAATTGAAGAATTTAACTCAGAATTTAACATGAAATTCTTGGTGCAGCTCCTCTTTGATCACCCCCCTTCCTCCTTGATTACCACCCCCCCGGCAGGAAAATCCCAGCGGAGACTTTCCCATTGATTAATATTCACGTATTAATACTATCACACCAGCCATTAATAAATATTCTCGACACCAGGGGAATCTCTTTCAAAGGCAAGACGATGATGAGGGCGAACCACCCATTCCCCCGATTCCCCTGCCCTACGTCAGGGCTGGAAGCTCAAAGAAAAGCCCAAATATTTACAGACGCTGCCACGAATGCAGAGGGGTTGTGAAGCTCAAGAAAACAGAATTTTTGTTTCCCAAAGACAATGGCATTGTTTTCCCTTTTCAGTTAAATTTAAATGATTAATTAGCTGGAGCTGTCAAATTCTCATGGAAACTTGGCAGCTCGGGGAAAGGCTTTTCCAGCTGTTTGAAAGGTGCCGGTCGCAGGGATGCGTGAAGTGTTCCCTGACGTCGGCTCTCAGAGATGCTGCTCACAGGTTGCTTACAAACCCTTTCCTCCACTTTGTGGTCTATAAACCTGTGCTCTAAATGGTTTGGTTTGCTTTTCCCTGGGGGGGAAAAAAAAAAAAAAAAAAGGAGTCCCATCCCAAATCACCCAAATATCACCCAAATCCAATTGGGGCATCCTCCAGGGAGCCACCCCCTGCTCCATCCCAGCTTTCCCCCTGCCCCACACACTTTTGGGTCACCCCAAATCTCTCCCCTCACCTCTCTGGAGGGTTGCAATCCCCCCCCGCTCCGGCCACAAGCAAAGCCCTCTGCAAAGAGCGTAGCGGCAGGCCCTTGCGTCATGGCTTGGCTAATAAGTGAAGCTTTAAAAGAAAATAAGAACCAAACAAGCCCGCCCTCGCCTTCCTTTTCATGTGCTCCTTATGGGGAAAACAAAAGCAAAGCAGGGGGATTAAATGTGAAAAGCGCAGACTGCTCAGAGCAACATGTCTGAGGACATATTTTTAACTTTCATCCTGGGAAAAAACAACAACCCAAAAAAAAAAAAAGGAAAACCAGGCTGTTGGTGGAAATACCCGAGGAGCCTCTGCTCTGCCCGAGCACCGAGGGGAGTGGAAACTGAATTTCTGCTTTGCCAGCAAACCGGCATCCGCACCCGTGCTGGGTCCTGCTCCCCCGTGTCCTGCCCGGGCCGGGGACGGGATGGCTCTCTCTGTCACTGCAGGCTCACAGCAAACCCCAAAACGATGTGTCAAGCTCAGTTTGTACTTCTTTTTTTTTTATTTATTTCATTACACATGCACAAGCAGCCCGCACAGTGCTTCTAGCACGGCAGGGCAACATAAACCCCCAGACGCTGCTGGGCTTCAGTGTCTGAAGCAATTACAGTCACAGCTTTTCGGTAGTGATTGAATTATTGGGGTATTCTTTTTTTTTTCCCCATAGTCAAAACATCATCGGGTGAAATTCCCTGTGTCACAGAAATTAATTCCTGCCAGATATCTCGCTGCTAAACCCGATAAATGATGTTTGGCTGGAGGACACATCTCCCGGGACAACATCTGTCCTCGGTCTGAAGGCATCAGGGGATGGAGGGGCCGGCGTTTCCCTGGGAAATTTCTCACAGAGTTCAACGCTTACAAATTAGTGGCCGTTTGGATGTACCTGCAGGTTCCTGCGCTGATCCAAAGGGACGTGCCCGTCCCCAGCATCCCCTCCCGGAGGAGTGTACCACCACCACCACCAAGCCACCTCCGACCGTCCTGGATCTGGTTCTGCTTCATTTATTTAGTCCCAATTTATCTTCATTTATTATTCTCTACTGCCTAACTTTTAAATTCTCCCTATTGCCCCCGAATAGGTTGGTTTTTAACCTGCACTTTACTAACCAGCATCTTTTCCCCAGCCCCTTGCCCCATACACACCATCATCCCACCCCCCCGGAGACCCCTCAGCCTTTTTGCATCCAGCAAATTCCTGACTTTTTAAGGGAATAACCCCCTCCCTGGCACAGCAGGCTCCCCGGGTACATTGCGGAGAGGTCGCAAAGCTCATTTTGAGCCTTAAAATATTTTGATTAAACGGAAAGAAATCAGGAAAGGAAGGTATGTCTAGCTGGTGATGCGGGAATGCGGGGATTAGGGAGGAATGGAGAAGCAGCTATGCTTTTCACAGGATTTTTCAATCAATGGGACACTTAATCTCCTGCAAGGCAAATTCACTCGCCGTTAATTTATTCAAGATGGAACTGGATGAAGAAGTGATTAAGGAGGTTCAGGAAAGGGAAAGTTCAGCTGTGGAAAACTTTAAATGGGATCGGGGCTCTTTGGAGGGAGTGTGACAGAGGAATGGACTTTGAAATGTTTTTCTCCACGTTGGCAACGGTGGAAAAAAATACCTAGTGGGAGTCCAAGGAGCAGCAGAAATGGTGGAGAAGTCAAGGAGATGGGGGCACAGGAGGATGTGGGACCTGAAAATGAGTCCTCGGTCCGACAGCAGCTTTCTGCGTGGGCTCTGGCAAATCATTTTATCAATCTACGGTGATTTTTTCATCTTTAAGTATGAGACAGCTCCACTGAAGAGCACAGGCAATGCAGAATGGTTCTGCTGATGGTGGTGACCCCATCACATTGCATGGGCAGCAGTGGGCAGACTGGTGTCCTGACCGGTTCTGCTCACCGTGAGCAGATAAAAGCGGTGTGTTGGTGACCAAAGGCCACCACAAAAATGTGCCTGGGACAGACGACTGTGGCCAAGCATCGGGTGACCTCCAACATGGACTCAGAAAGGGAGTTCAGCGGTGAGGGACAATGTGCCTGGGCACCGCTGATGATCCTCTTGACCCAGGAGAGGATGTTCCTCCTGGCCACGGCTGTTTCACCCACACCTTTCTTTCCTGCGTGGAACATCGTCCCACTCCGATGCGTTCCTGACCACCTCCAGCCCTCACACTGCTTCTGGGCCCATGTCCTTCATGCAGCTCTGGAGGGGCTCTTCTCCAGCACCCGGCTTTGGGCTGACTCATTACCAACGAGCCATTTCAGCTCGTTATTTAGTGGCGATTGCGGGAGACTGTTACACCCTTTGCGAGACTGCTTTGCCCACTGAACACCTCAAATCAACCCTCGGCAGACACGTTCCTGGTGGAGGCATTAGACCCTCTCGCTCACTCCCAAGTCTCCCCATATCACCCTAATTAATAGACAACCTACTAACAACGGAACAGTCACAGTGCCCCTTCCCCTCACATTTGGTGAGTTTTAGGGGATTTCTCTCACAAGACCTCCTTGTTTTGAGGTTTGGGTCCCACTGACCTCGCAGTGCCCAGTGCAGGTCCAGACTCAGACCCGCTCCTGGGCACGAGCTTGGTCCCCACCCCTGTCCCTGCTGGATGCTCTCCATCTCCCACCAACGCGCACAAACACCCTCCGTGGTTGTTGTTTTTTTTTTTTTTAAAGGCTGATTGACGTTTCCTCTGCTTTATGACAAACCCTCTCATTGCAAAACGAAACCCAAACACGGCTGTAATTAACTCAGCTGTTCCGAGCCGGGGAATGGATGCTCCTAATTACACAGCCCGGGCTGCAAACCCCTCCCGCCGGCCATCTCCCCCCAGCGCCCCGGTGGCCACGTCACGGGAACAACCCCGAGGGGAGCCGGGACCGGGAGATGGGATGGGAGAGGGAGGGAAGCGGGGTCCGAGCGCCTCGTGCTGCTGCAGCAACGTCACAGCCACGGCCGGGAACCAAAATTACCGGCGCCCTTCCTTAAAATAGCGGCTGACGGGCGCGTTGCAAAACACGGCCGAGGAGCTCGCAGAATATTGTGGTCAGCAGTAATGATACTTTCTTATTTTTCCTGGTGTAATTTTTTCCCTTTTGCTTAGGGATATTGTAAAGAAGAGGTGTTTACAGGCGAGGCCCGACAGTGATTCTTGGCCCGGCCGGGGGGTTTCCACGGCAGCCTTTGGAGCTGCTGGCGGATGCTCTCTGCCGGCTGCACGTGGCCATCAGGACTCGTCTCTGGCTTTCTTCTGGAGGTTTCCAAAGCAAACATTGATCTGTGACTCTGTTTCCCACCAGGTGCCTCTTGCTTTCCCTAGACACCCATTATCACCAGCTAATGGCATGTAGGGGGGGCTCCCCACCCATGCATTTCTGTGTCGGAGGCGCTGTCGGGTCACTGGCTGCAATATCACAGCTCCATCCAGCTGCCTTTTGGTGCTCTGAGACCAGGGCACCAAGCCCCCAACCCTAAATAATGAAGATGTGGTTGCAAAGGCCTTTTTATGGGCGAGCAATATGGGATGGGAAGGAGCAAGACCCTCCCTTCCTCCATAGACATCTTCATAAATGAGGCTCTAGATATTTCGTAGCGCACACGTATTGGGGTGGCACAGGCAGGACTTGGTGCCCATCCATCTCCAGCCTCCCCTGGTCTCACAGTGGGAGGGGTGCTGGGCTCTGGGTGCTGCACCTGAGGCTAACACTATGGTGCCATGAGGATGCTTTAAAAAAAATAAAGAAAACCACCACAACACCAAGGAGATGATTTTCCTCTCTACACCAAGGGCCTGGCTGCCAAAGCTCATGCGTGATGGGCCTCTTCTCTGTCTTCCTAAAATTCACCTCTGAGAAGGAAGCCCACCCCTGTATCACGGCAAGCAAAGGCAGGTACGGGAATGCTCCTCCTGCCACAGCGGTTTGGAAAGCCCTGGGCAAACCCTCATGGTCAGGGCAGAGGAAATTTTTAGGCTCTCAAGGTGGGGAAGGCAAGATGGAGACGCTGGGATGCCCGGGAGCCCAGAAGCTGCCGGGCAGCCGCTGCCCGGTTTGTCGTGCAGCCCGAATCCCCATTTCTGCACGTGCCTCCCCTCGGTTCCCTCGCTGAAACAGAACACCAAGTGCAGTTCTGCTTTTTGTGCTGGACGGGCTGGCAGACGTTTTCCTTCCTCTTTTTGGTTGGCAGCAGGCTGAAAGAGCGCGTCAGTGGAGCACAGCCCAGGTCTGCCTGCAAGGGGACATCCTCCCCCCAGCCCCTCTCTTCTGCAAACCCTACAGCGATAACACGAGACCACATCTCTTTTCCCAATTAGACTAAATGCTTTCTTAAAAAAAAAATAAAATATGAAAGGGCCTAACCTTGCAGCTGATGCAAACTGACCCCAGAATCTGCGATAACCACACTGCTTTATGGCAAGGAAGACCTGCCCCAGGGATGTCAACTGCCCCGTGTCCTCCAGGGTGCCCAGAGGAGGTGCCAGGCAGGGGCAAACCAACCTGTGGAGCAGCCCCAAAGAGCCCAGCGATGTCAACAGCAGAGCCCATGGGATTTTCTGGGGGGAAAAAAAAGGCCATACTGTGCCCAAAAAAAAAGGAGATGGGAGACGGGGTGGGCTGTTACAGCATCCCGCACCCTGCAGCCCCGGCGGGGTGGGAGGGAGAGCCGGGAGCAGACATTATCCCCGCGCCGGAGGAATGCTTTGCAGTTATGTACCCTTTCACCAAAATAATCCGAGCGCTCGGGTACCGGCCAAACCACAGGAGAATTACAGCCAAGAAAGCCTCTCGCAGTAGTAGGGAAATAGCAAACCCTTTAACTGTTTTTCCAGATCAGCACAATTATAGCTTTAAATCCACCCAGCAGATTTTTCTCTCTTCTCCCTCCTCCTTTTTTTCCCCTTTGGCCGTGCTCAGACTGGAAACGTCATGTCTGTGCCTGGGGCAGCCATGGGGATGGGGGCTCGGGGCTGGCCCCCTCCCGGCACCCTCGGGAGGTGGGGGGGCTAGCCCTGGGATGCTCACGAGGATGAGCTCTTGGAGGGCGGTGGGGAACTGTGTATGGGGTGGTCCAAGGAGGGTCAAACCCTTCACTGAGGCTTCAGAGCACCCCTCTGGTGCAAAGCGGGGTCGGGACAGCATGGGACGTGAGCTCAGGAGGGAGAGAGCAGCTAGAGAGCATCCAGCACCCCAAATATTAGACCCACAGCCCTTGAAGCCCACCCGCTTGCCAGCGTGGCCAGGGACCCACTCCCCAGCCGTGCCACCTCGCCAGCAGCATCGGCGAAACCCTGGCCTCAGCCAGCTCGGGAATGCTATATTTATTATTTTTACGGCTTCTGAAGGCTAATGGATGTTTATTCCCAGGGCTTTCCTTCCACAGCCAGTTTTTCTCAAGCTTCATTTTTTGCATAGCTGGAAGCTTTCAATCCGCAGACAGAAGCCGGCGTGGGGCAGCAATCCCAGCGCGGAGCATCACGGCTGCTGCCGTCTGCCCCATGGGGGCACAACCCAACCCCCCCCGGGCCCCTTTCCATCTCCTGCTCCTGTACTGGGGTGTCTGGTGGCAATGGAAAGCAGAGCCTGGTGGGTGGTGTGTCCTTCTGTGTACATGTGGGAGGAAGGAATGGGTCCTCTTGCCCTTCCCTAGGGAGTGACACAGCTCCTGCTCACGGCATGATGGACAGCCATCAGGAAAAGCAAATGGGAGAAGGGTGATGAAAGATGGAGGGAATTTTTCCCTTTTTAATCCAATTTTGGACCTCTAAGAATATTTTCTCCCCCAGCCTCAAGATTCCAGGCTGTTTTTGCCACAAACTTCCACATACAACATGAGGAGAGCGCTCATGGGGATGGGAGCTTCCATGCTTGAGGGACCTAAGTCCCATATGCATTTGTGGAAACTCCGTCCATATTTGAAAGCAAGTATTTTGCCCCCAAAAAATCCATCTGCAGCAACAAGGGTGCCTGAACTGACACGGTTCATACCTTAAATACCCCCAAAATGACATGAACTTGGGGCAGAAGAACAGCTCCAAGCCAAGTCACCCCTTCAGGTCACCACCACGATCATCTCTGCTCTTACAGTAACTCCCTCTCCTACCAAAACTCCTGCCAGGCACTTTGCCCCCAGCACAGCCACACAGGAGCTCCCGTTTCCCCCAGATTTCGCCCGAGATGCCCAGTCCCGGGGACTGGGGATGCTCAGACCTCATAATGCTGGGTACCGCTTGCCCTGCCTGCACCGGGAACGCTGCTGCTGCACGGAGCTTTGTTGCACGTTGGGATGAGTTTTGGTAACCTGCTGTCATTTTTTCCATTCACAGACTTGGAGGAGACACTCGGGTTGCACCTCCAGCTTAATGAAAAAGAGAGAGAAAGTGTTGAGAGGGAGTTCTGAGAGCCCCTCGCTGCTCGGGAAGGCGGTGAGCAGAGAAAAGCCACCCCACAAATCGATGAGCTTTTCGAGCGGTATATATCCAAGCAGGTTTTTTTCCCCCTGGAGTTTAATAATCTGAATTCTTTCCTCCCAGATTTTCCACTATCAGGGTTGCAGTTACAGCCCCCATGTGCAAACGATCCGTCTCCCTCCCTGAAGCCTTAGAAAAATGGAAACAGTCACAACCAAAAATATACCTAGAGAATATTATATAGAAGTTTGTATACACTCAGAAATGCCTCTACACACACATATATATAAATAAATATATATTTAAAAAGCTGCTTTGAAACCCTTCTAAAACCATCGACACTAGCCAAAAGCAGCATTAGAAGACTCAGACTGAAGGATAGGTGCCAAAGTCCTCAGATTCCACATTTGGTATTTGGCAGCTGGGTCTCTGCACGTTGCTGTAACCATCCCTCCTGTACGAACCCCGCTCCTGAGATAACCATTTAGTTTCTCTGAGCTCTTCTGCATTTCAGCAGGTTTTGTTGGACTCCTCTGGGATGGCATTGAAGGATGGTCGTCTGGCTCCTGCCTTACCAGCAACTGGTTTCATCTTAGCATCATCTCCATTTCTTCTGCCTCCTGCCAGCTCCTGGGGCTGGCCGAGATTCGGCACAATTATCATCCTGCTCTCTCTGTATGTCCTTGGTTTATACTATAGATGTTTTGTTTGTTCAGTCATTTATCCTTTAACCAGAGTGAGTCATGGTGGCTTCATTTTTTAACTATGTACGCATATTTAATAGACATTTTATACTAGATAATTGCATATTCAAATACACGCTGTACTTATGTACATACGTACACGCATTCTCTGCGGAGAACATCCATTTTTTTCATGCAGAGGAGAAAACTACAGCTGTGTCCTGCCTAATGCTGACAGGAGAGATGTGAGAAGGGCCAAAAGGAGCCAGGGCTGGTCTTTGCTCCAGTGTCCTACTGGGAAAGGAGGCAAAATCCTTCCTTTGCTGGTCCCCAGGGAAGCCAGCCCTTGATCACCCCATCAGGGATGGTGGCAGCTCAAAGGCTTGAGAAAAAAAGCATAAGATGCCCCAAATGGCATGGGAATTGCAGTTCCTGGGCTGGGGTGCAGCCAGGATCACGCCTAAACCAGCCTCTATAGCTACAATTGGGCTGAAAATATTGAAAAAAGGGTGTTTTCCACCCATCTCTGCAGGGTCTCTCCCTCAGAGAGCTTGCTTTGGGCAGAAATCTCTGCAGATCAGCAGATTGTGTGCTGCTGCTGTCCCCACTCGCAGGGAAACCAAACCCTGAGGGGCAGGGGGGAATTGCACCCGTGTACAAATACCTCGGCCAGGACCTCTGCAAGATGGGCTGAGGGATGGGACAGGTTCCCCAACATCCATGTCCTGCATCTCCTGCCCAGGGGTGGGCAAGAAGGGTCCGTCCTCTGGAGCAAGGCTCAGCTGTGGTCCCAGGAGGATTTTCCACCACAAAATGATGTCATTTTGTCATTTAAGGAGCACGGTGGCCCACGGGCACCTCAGAGCAAGGCACCTGCATGCCATTCGCACCCGGTTACACTGCCCTCCTCCAAGAGATTTTTGCCATGTTTAGGATAAAACGAGATATGGAAAAGGGATAGTCTCCAGAAGCAGAGGCAGGGAGGAATGTGATGGCAGAGACATTCGGTTCCTGCTCTTTATCTGCTTCGGAGAACCACGATCTCCAAACAGCCTTTCCTAGGCTTAGCCCTGACCTGGGGGACACCTCTGTGTAGCCACAGCCTCTTGCAGGGGCCAGCGCAAATACCACCGAATTCTTGGGGTTTTGGACCCATTCCTGATAGAAAAATATTTCACAGCAGAGGTCTGTGCAAATGCAGAGCTCACATGCTCTGAAGCATCAGGTCAGCCACCCTGGAGAGTACAGTCTCCATCCCACCATCTCACAGACGTGTCTAGGCCCTGCCCGTGGGCAGGTAAAGGATGGACACACCAGGCTGGGCTGATGTTCCCTAAGAAATTAGGCACACGGTGCTACCCAGATGGGCTCCAGCATCACCTGGAGGGAGATGAGGATGGTAGACTTCAATGGAGGAAGCAAAGTGTCTTCCTCCATTAACATCATCCATCCCCCACCCAGGTCTCAAGCAGAGGATGTGGAAGGAATTTGCTGGAACTACTCAACAGCCCTGTTTATGCCATGCTCCGGTGGCTTTGGCCACAAGCAGTTGTGCTGTCAGGCTGCCCAAAATTCTTTACCCCCCCCCAAAAAGCATTTATTTGGGTAAATATCCACATTTTCGAGCAAAGAAAGGGTGGAGGGCTGTGCCCCATGCCAGATGTTTCTGGCTTGTTAACTGTAAGCTGGCTGCTTGGGAAATAGTCCCATAGCACAGGTTCATGGACAAGGAGGATGAAAAGGATCCCAAGAGACCACCCAGTCCCTGACACAGCTCCAGGAGAAAGCTTCCTGTCTGCTCTGTGCAGACCTGCTCATGGACCACAGGGATGTGCCACCTGCAAGGACGCTCTAGTACTCGGCACGCTCACGCTTCTGGGGAGACTCAGCCTGTCCACAACCAGCCCCATGCTTGGTCTTGAGCTGAACCAGCAGAAGAGCTCATCACTGCCATGCAGGTGTGAGTCTCTGACCTTCAGAGGGGACATTGGGTGCTAAAATACCTGCTCAGGACCCATGTCTGCAATGGGGCAGAGGCAGCTTCACAGACTGCACCCTCAAGCAACCTCCTCCTCCCTTCCCATCCCAGAGCACACGCTCCCAGCGGAAAGCTGAACCTTATCCCACCATTCACAGCTTTATGAATATTAACTTGGGTCTCTGCTGGACAGCAGGAGGAAACACTGACCCTGAGTGTGGATTTAATTGCAAACGGCTCCCAGGGATGCAGTTGGGAGCACCGGAGCCTGGATGGCTCCTACAGCCCCGATATGGCACCGGGACCACAGCATCAGCGTCACACCATTAACTGGGGGCACAGTTTTTTGGGAAAAGCACGCAATCCTGTGGGAAACCAGGGCCTGGAGCCAGCGGAAAGGCTCCCCGCAGTGTGCCTGGGCGGCTGGCCCTGACCCTCCATTAAGAAGAAGGGAAGCGGGGAGGTTTCAGGCCATGCTGATGGCATCTGAGGAGACCATGGTTAAAGCCAAACCACTCTGTTCCTCCCTACAGTGAAATGTCACCTCAGCTTGAGGGCAAAAGACAGGGTCCAGCCCCACATCCCCTTCCAGCCCCAGCAAAGATCATGCAAAGGCAGCACAGATCTGAATTTTGGATTTCAAAGGTATCCATGTGCATTAACTACTTTTGCTTGCTGCCTTCAGTCTGGATCTTCCCCGTGGGGCAGATCCTTCAAGGAGCAGGGAATTCAATTGGTTTTGGAGCTGCTCTCATCACTCCAGCATCCAGATGTGCTCCTGGAGAGCACCGAGGGTCTCCGCCAACATCTGTGCGGGATCCCCCAGTGGGGACCAGCCCTGGCGAGGAGCAAAACCTGCCGTGAAACCCAAAACCCGAGCATAAGCCCATCCGAGTCTCATCTTGCGCTCACGACGGACGCAGGCGGGTCTGAGCGCTTCTGCAGACGGCGGCTCCTTGGTGGAAACTACATAAAAGAGGATGGCCTCCACCCAAAACCCAGATGGGTTTCCAGCAAGCGTCGGAAGCCGAGGGGCCCCAGGGAACCATGAACCTGCCTGGAGCAAAGCCCCACGCACAGCACCTGCCACCGAGAGGCAGGACCCAGAGCACAGCACCATCCACACACTTACACTTTAGCAAACACAAAATGTAGTTATCCTTCACCTAAAACTCCTCACTTTGAAAGGAAGAGAGTCTCTACCCTAGTTTGCCCAGGCTGGCTTCGTGCCGGCATCACCAAGAACAAACTTGGTTTCTCCTAGAGCTGGAGCACTGCCCACCCCAAACTTGTGGTCCTATGGAGAAGGAGGAGATATTCAGTGTTTTGGGTGGGCTGCTTTGGATCCCCCTCCTCTTCAGGGCCCGGCACAGAGCTCACTTACCATTTCTTCCCCCCGATGTCGTGCTGCTGCACTGTGTAGCCAAAATACGCTTCCTTAGAGCCAGCTATGATTTTAGGCCTCTTGGTGTCAATGTTGAAGGCATCACTGAACCCTGGGAAGAGAGAAGAAGGATCCCATCAACCATGGTGCTGGATGGTAGGAGAAAAGACATTTTTTTTCTTTTTCTCTGAGAGGGGTCACACACTGAACAGGTCACCCCAAGAGGCTGCACAGTCTCCACCCATGGAGATATTCAAACCCCAACCAGACATAGCCCTGGACAGGCTGCTCTGGGTGACCCAGCTTGAGCAGGACTTGGTCTAGATGATCTCCAGAGGTGCCTCCAACCTCAACCCTCCTGGGAATGCTGCTCCCTCAAAATGCACAACCTGCCCCAGGAGGGTCCTAGGCAAGACAGGGGTGGTTTGACACCGTACCAACAGCTCTGTGGCACAGCATTCCCACATGAGGGAATTCCATGAGGAACAGGAGGCTGTAATACCCAAAGCACACCAGCTCCACCTTACCTGCAGCCACCCAGCACTTCTCTCTCCAGCACTGAGCCCCGAAGGGAGTAGCCAGTCCTGGGGCTGCATCTTTAAGCAGGTTTAATTAGGGTTTATGGGCCACAGCTGCACAAGTCCTGGGGGGCAGTGCCCTTCCCCAGAACACCTGCAAAGGGACTTCGTCCCAGCAGGCACCAACGTGCTCCTTGGAGCTGGTGCCCACCATTGCTACCAAAGCAAAAGTGTGTTTACGGTTCATAAAGGAACAAGTATTTTTCCTTCTAGGCCACTGTAAGAGTGAATCAGCTGAAGGCTGGGCTGCCTGGATGGGCATGGGGACATCTGATATCTCCTGAAGCCCCCTGTGGTGGGTGACACTGCTCTGCAACACTTTGCTCCTCCAGTCGTGGAGCAGCAGCTGCCTGTGGTGGAGACGGCCACCACCATGTCCCCACACACCCCAGGAGGGATCACGGGCTGGGGGTACATAGGAAACATATGGCCATACCAGATGTGCCTGGTCTGGAGCCTATCACCCATCCCAGCTGTCCCCATGCCACCTCCTGCCATGCCCAAGGGTTTTGAGGACCAAAGAGACAAAGCTGGGATTCTCTTTTCCCACGGGAGAGAGAGCCATGAGGGTTTGCAAGGGAGAAGTGGCTCCGGAGAGGAATGTCCCCAAGGATGGATGCTCAGACCCAAATTGGGTGATTTTTGGGCTCAGCCCTCTCCCCAGGGATGCTCTGGAGGCTGTCCCTTCCTGCAGGACAGTGGGAGCAGGATCCTTGGCCACATAATTCCAGCTCTGGGGATCCTGGTGCTCACAGCCTGCGTGGGTCAACCTCCTAGAGCAGGTGGCTTGCCAGGGAGCAAATTCTGGGGGGTGACCCTAGCAGCTCCCCCTCTCTGCCAGGAGCTGGCCCCAGCAGCAAGGTGTGCACATAGTGGGGTCAAGCGAGTCTCCCCACAAACGGGGTGTCTCGGGGCTGCTGGAGATGCCCCTTTCCCTATCCATGGGTGCAGGACCTGCCACGAATTGTGCCCACGTTCCTCCTGGGTGCATTCGATGGAGAAATTGGCTAGGGGAAAAGACCACCCCCAGGCAGGGGGGATGAGCACTAATTGTGCCCAGGGGCTCCAACATAACGTTGCCTCTATTGCTGGTGGCTGCAAAATGCTGCAGCCACCCATGTCCCACATCCTATGGTCCACGTCCCGTGGTCCATGTCCCACAGCCAGCAGGTATCAGCCCACAATACCCTCCTGCGTATCTTTAACCAGAGACACACACACTTTGGCTCAGACCAGCACCACGTTCAAACCCTCCGTGGGTGCAAGGGCTTCTACGGGGAGCTGGTTTTTTTTCATTTACGATATTATTTTCCCCATGGATTTGCTTAAGCACAGAGGGGCACGGCCCAGGTCCCAGCAAGGAGTAACGGGATGGGAGCCGGTGCTGCAGGGAGGGATAGGCCAGAGCCAGGATATGCCAGAGCCAGGATATCCCAGCTCTTTTTTTGCCTTCACGCAGAAAAGTAGCTGCGGTTGCAAATAAAAGCTCCTGTGAGGCAGTTCCTAGTGAGGAACGCTTTAAAAGCAGCAGAAGGATCATGTTTGGTATTTATAGGAGTACAAAGGGGTTGTCAAAAGGAGAGGCTGGGAATGCCGCTTCCCAGGCAGAAAAAAGTCAGGATGGAAAGTGTTTTTATAGGTAGGAATGTTAGGGATAAACTTGACTTTTTTTTTTCTTTTTTTTTTTTTGCAGTCAAAGGAACAAATCTGCAACGTTGGCTCCGTCAGCGGAGAAGGCCAGAGTCTCGCCAAGGAGAGCTGAGGTAAGGAGATTTAAAATCCTACAAAAAGAAATTCTAGAAAGCAGGGGGTGGGGTGTGGGGGGAAGGAGACAGGAGGGATGAGAGCCAGCATATTTTGTGGTAGATTGACCTTATTTAACATTACAAAACAAATTAAAACCTCCTCTGAGTTAACTGTTACCCAGTGGAGAAACGGGGGCCAGGACCGGCCATCGGGAGGAGTGATGGGGAAGGGGGGGAGGGGAGGATGTGGGGAGCTGGGAGCGTCCTGGGGTGTCCCATCACCGCCACCAGCGAGTTGGCGTGACACCCCGGACCTGGCTGGAAGATGGGGATCCTTTGGGGAGGGCTTTTTTTTGGAAGTATTTCAAGCAAGGTTCAATTCCAGGTGATGCAGAGGCATCCTCATCCCTTGAGTGCAGAGCCAGTGTCAGAGAAGATGTGACAGGTTTTCTTCTGGGTTTTTTTTTTTTGCATTCAGCAGAGTTTCTCTGATTTTCCACTGCAGAACCCCAAGCAGAGGTTTTAGGGGGGTGGGAACGCTGGGACAAGTCACGGACCCCACATCCCGTGGCTCCCTGCTTTAGGACCCCACAGTGGAGCTGTAGCCACTTGCAAAAGGCAGCCAGGCTGGTCACGAAAAGTAACATAAACCCCCAAATAAATAGCACGAATTCTTCATTGAGAGCCAAGGTCTCTGAACCGGGGGCTCGTGCCGCTCACTGTGCCGGAGCATCCCACTTCTGGCAGGTAGCGGGGACCGGGGGAAGCGATGGGGCTGGAAAAACAAAATGATCCAGAAAAAAAAAAAAGGTTTCCAGGCAATGGATGGCAGAGGAGAGGAATTTCAGAAAGCTGACAGATGTGGGTGCATTCGAGGCAGAAAGAAAAGAAAATAAAAGAAAAAAAACACAACAAAAAACACCAACCCAAAAAACAGAGGATATTTAAACTGGCTTAAACTAATGGGAGGTTTTTTAGAGGTTGTCAAGGAGATTTAGCAACCCGAAGAACCGACTCTCATTTTCTTGTCAGAAGTGACATCACTGTCATAAATAAGTGACCAAAAGCCACATGTTTTGCTTGCGCTGCAGCCAAGGCAGGAAGCCTCAAATACCTCCTTTCCGAACCGGAGCTTCTGTCGAGTCCAGACTTTTGATTCTTGTCAGATCAAATATTAAAAAGAAAAAAAAAAAGAAAACCAAACCAAAACACAACACACCAAAACACATTCGGGAAACAATACTTGGAATAAAAGCCACCTTTTCTGCCAAAAAGAATAAAAATAAGTCCTCCCTGTTAAGGGAAACCTTTCGGGAGGGGGATGCTCCCGGGGCCCCAGCATCCTCCTCACCTCTGCCCGTGCCTCCTGCCTGCATCCTTCGGGTGGGCAGCGGGATTCACCGCCGGCAAAGGGACCCCAGTGGCCCTTGCTGTGCTGCCCCAGGGCTGCTGCTGCTGCCACGAGAGGTCTGAGGCTTCAGCTCCCTCTCTTTCCTCCAAACCCTTACAATTTAAGGACACACAAGCCGGGCAGCGGAGCTGCTGGTAAAAATTACTTTTTTTTTTTTTTTTCCGTTTTGTTTTTGGACTGCGAGGAAAATACAGTCAATGTTTTTAACTGCATGGTGCAAACCCAGCCTGTTTTGCTGGCTTCTGGCACTGCCACAGCTTGGGAGAGTGTTTTTTAGGAAGAGGTTGAGCTGACACAGTGCAGTGACGCGGGTGGGAGAAGCATCCCAAAGGCTGCGGCGGGGTCGGGCTCATGGGAACCTGTGTCTGGATCCGCACGGGCTCTTCTTGCCCAATTCCCCAGGCCAAAGGCAGTTTGCCTCCTCCTGGGCTGCTGCGGGTCCCCGGGGAGGAGATATGGGATTTGGGGGCACTACAGGTGACTCGAGGAAAAGGGTGCGGATGGGACAGGAGAAGAGCATACGCCACGATGGGCTGTGGCTTTCTTGCAGGGACGACAGAGCTGCTGGAGGAGCCCGGGAGCACGTGGCCAGGGGAAAACTCACATCTGCCGAAAAGCCGGAGTGTGCCGGGGTCAAGCAGCTCGGTCTGGCACTTTGAAACTCGCCTTGCTGTTGTCCTCACTCCTGCTTCCTCCCTCTCTCATTGCTCCAGCCCAGGTGAGAGAGGTGACATCTGCGATGGGGCAGCGGGTCTGTGGACCCCGGCATCGTGACAGCAACCCCTGCATCCTCAGCCCCGGCATCGCCACGGCAACCCCTGCATCCTCAGCATCCCTGGGGGTGCCTCTGGCCACCCAGCTCTGGGCTCTGCTCCTGTGACCCCATCCCTCCCACCACGTGGGCTTTGGTGGCATCGGATGCTCCTCTGCAACCCATCTGCCATGCACGTTACTTCTCTTAGGATTGAAATATTTAGCTTAACTAGAAAACCTTTAAACTTGATATAGGGTATTTGGGCAAAAGCCAGCAGGCCCCAAGAAGGAGCGGGGTGGGCCACGGGTCCTCGCGCTTCCCTCTAATTCCCATCAAGCGTTTTTTTTGCCGAATGAGATGCTGAAAGCACCAAATTCCTCTTCAGGTCGCTATCTCAAAGCCAGCGTTTGTCATCAGCTATTAGGAAGCAAGCCGGGGTTTGGTGGCTGCTGCAGCGGTGGACGGGGAGCCAGGGAATACTGAGGATGAACAGAGGATCAGTCATCGCCGGCTCGTGTCTTGTAACATTCCTGGTTACCCACAAAATCTCTGACAAACAGCCCCGGGGACATCAGCTACACAAGTACCTTGTGCTTCCATAATTCCAGCATTCTGGCCCCCCAAAAGCTGGTGGGGAGGGGGGAGGGAAGCTGTCTGATGGCCACGTTTTGGAGCGCTGAGGAATGTGTTGATCATTCATGTTCATTAGTGATAACGCAAGTGGCAACAGGAATAAATAGTGGATGGTCTCTGATCGCCCCTTTCCCAGGGAGACGCCAGGAAAGTGGTCGGTTGAGGGGGGTGGGGTGGGGGTTGTTGGCTTCTCAGAACCTCGGTGCGGGGGGTTGTTTAATAGATCTGCCCTGGCCAAGCCTTGGATGGAGGGACAACTGGTAGGCGAGGAGGTGGGGTCCCTCAGCCGCACTGCTGGGGCTGGGCAGCCACCCAAAATTAAGTACCCATCGTCAAAGCCTGGACTGGGGGGTCCTTTGGGAGCCCACCCACGTCTCAGCACCCCTTGCCCAGGCTCTCCCACTTTTGGCTCAGACCCGCACCCTGCTTGCACTGAAACCTTGGGGAAGAGGAGCTGGCCTGATCCGAAGTTTTGGGACACCTTGGGTTGTCCCCAAGGTGGGCTGTGCACAGAGGCATGGCGCTGGGGTCCCCAGCCCTGCAAGGTGCCAGCTGGAAGGGGACTGCCATCTCCTGCCTCCTCCCTTGGCTCTATTGCCGGTGACAAGTAGTAGCCAAGGAAGTGCCAGAGACGCCACGGTGCCGCCAGGACCTCCCAACCCATGGGACGATGGAAGAGTGGGGACAGAGGCCGAGTGCAGGAGGTTGCCCCAGGGCTGCTGGAGAGAGCCGGGAGGGGGGTTCACCTCGGGCAAAGCACCCGAGGGCACGCACCAGGACAGGCAGCGCTGCCCGCACGGCGAAGGCACCATTCCCAAGGATGCACATCCCAACCCAGCTCCCTCAGCTCTGCCCAGGGCCCCGGGGTGGGGGTCCCCCACATTGTGCAAACTTGCTTTTAGTCCGGATGGCAAAACCCCAGCGTTAGTCCTCAGCAAAAGAGATCGACCGGTAGCCATAACGCGTCCCGGTCCGGAGACCACCATGGAGTGCTGGAAGAATTAACCCTTCCCACCGGCTCACGATGGCTACAGCAGCGATGCCATCGCTGGTCCCTTCTAGGTACGGGGAGAAACCCCCGTGGGCAGAGACCCCCGTGGGCAGAAACGCTGGCGTGGAGGGTTTCCGTTCATCCCGAGGCGGAGTCTCCGATTTGCCACATCCCCCAACCATGCTCCACCATAAGCCACATAGACACAGGAGGGGAGGTCGCCCCGGGGGCTCGGTGGCCCACGTTAAGCAGGGCCGGGGCTTGTGCCACCGTCCCTGTGGTGGCACGATGGGCTCCGGTGGCCCCACGCAGGCAGCCCCTTGCCCCACCACGCTCGCCGCCGCCATGCAGGGCGCAGACACATGTTCCCTATTAAAGCAAAGAAAGGCAGCTCCGCCGCAGCTGGCTTTAAAGGATCCAGCAACAGTACAATTAGAAAGGGAAAAAAAGAAAGATTAAAAAAAAAAGCAGTAAAAACTAAAATAAAACCAAAACCCTCCTGTGCTTTTCCATCAGGATGTTTAAAAATGTTTGCCGTGCTGGCTGGCGGGGAGGCGTGAGCTGGTGGCAGTGCTTCTGGTAGCGGGGAAAAGCTCTTTTTTTTTCCCCATTTGCAGCACAGGGGGGTCCCAGCCTGGCTGCTCCGAGCCTGGGCTGCCTGCGGGAGGATGCCAGATGTAACTGCAGCAGAAATGACCGCTGCTGGGGAGTTTCTTTCTGCAAGAAGCCGAGCCCGAGCACACCGGCCAGGGGCCAGCAAGAAACATAAATTCCCCCCCAGCCCCCGGCAGGGCTCGTCCTGCACGCACTGAGCCCTGTGGGGGAAGCTGCAGGCTCACCTCCCGAAACCAAACACTTCCCTAAAACCTCTCTTAACTCATTTAACCCCAAGCAGTTTTCCTTTTCACGGCCCCCCTCGTGCAATAGGACAAACCACCTGTGGGTCACAAAAGTTAACAGTAGGCAAAAGGGTCTGGCTTTATTCTGGGGGGGCTTTTTCCCCCCCTCACCCTCTGATGCTTCAGAAAAACACCAAGGAATCCCGTTCCAAGGGCAGCCCAGCCGAGGAGGGGGGCCGGGAGCTCGCTGCGCTGCCCCCCTCATTCCTGGGAGCCCATCAAAGATCTCCATCCCTTTCAACTCCCCTTCGCCCGCCGCGCTCCCTCCCTCCTGCTCCCGGGAAGAACTTTTCCGGCAGCCTTAACAACCCTGGGCTTTCAACAGCACCTTTCCCAAATAAGCAAAAAAAGTTTATTCCCGGTCGCTTTCCCCCTCGGTTGGGGAAGCGGGGTGGGCTCAGGAGGGGGAGCGGGTGCTTACCGGGCAGGAGGCAGAGGGAGCAGGCGATGAGCATCCCGCTGGGGAGGTCCATGGGAGCGCCGGCTGCCCTGCTCCCGGGCCCCGAGCATCCGCGGGAGGCAGCCAGCCAGACTGGTAGCCTCACTCGTAGAGCCCTTTCCTTATCCCCAGCCTTTCCCGGCTCCCTGACAGAAGGCGAACATTGGGAGGGAGTGGGAGGGACGAGCGAAACTTGTAGGAGGTACAGCAGGAGAGGACGGGAGAGGGGACAGCCTTCGCACGGCCGCGGCACCCTTTAGGGATCGGCTTCCCAGCAGGGCTGGGATGGTGGAGAACTTCAACCCCGCGGCAGCACCCCGGTCTTCTCCCTGTGGCACCGTGCTGGGGTCCCCCGGGGACCTCTCTCCCTGTCGGGGACTTGGTGATGGAACTGCATGGGGTCACTGATGGTTGCGGGGTGCCATCTCTGGCCACTGCTGCTCTGGTGCCAGCTCCACTCAGGTGCCACCTCTATTAAACTGAAAGAGGAGAGATTTAGATTAGATCTTAGGAAGAAATTTTTCACTCTGAGGGTGGTGAGAGCCTGGCCCAGGTTGCCCAGAGAAGCTGTGGCTGCCCCATCC
>JAOXJK010000069.1:41555796-41567285 GCA_025774025.1 Xenus cinereus
TGTTGGGGGCTGACAGCTGGTGGGCAGGCTGCTGACTAAGCCTGGGGGTTCACTACGAACCTCTGGCAAAGAGAGTCGCTTTGGCAGCTCTCGTAATTATATTAAGTGCAAAGATGCTCAATTCTAGAGCATGGTGTGCTAAAATGCAAGGAAAAATAGGGAAAAGGCGAGATTTGAGGCTCTGCTGGACTCGTGGACATCATGGGGCGGGGAGGGAATCTCGCAACCGTTCCTCCGTGAGCTTCCCCGGGCTTTTCTTTGTGCCCAAATAACAAAGTCTCCGTTTCGCTTCCACGGATGGTTTCCCCCCTTCCCGGGAGCCCGGCACACAAGGCAGGGCTTGTCCGGGCTCCAGCTGCCCGGCGGGCACCGCTCGGGCTGGCAGCGGGGACGGGGGGGTCGGTGCCTCCCGCATCCCGGCCCCGGCCGTCCGGTGACCTTCATCCATCCACCCAGGCTCTGGCACTTCCTCGCGCTGGCCAGGAAACAGCTTTCTGAAGCCTGAAGTATTTAGAAGATAGTGTTTGTTTTTCTTGTTCTTCTTCTTTTTTTTTTTTTGCCTCTTTTTTTTTCTTTCTTCCTTCTCTTTTGGAAAATTTTTTGCCCCCAGCTGGGACAAACTTCCAAAAAAAAAAAAAAAACCTTAGGGTTTTGTAAACTGTCCAGGAGCGAATGGCTCTGTGCGGGAGTGACTGGGATGGGAAAAGAGCCACCGGAGCCCAGGCTGCGGGATGCTGCGAGGAGCACCCCGGGGTGCTCGTTCCTGGGGAATATTTTGGAGTTTCTTTGGGTGGAAAACAGCAAGCGAGGGAGAGGTGCCTGAGCCGCTCAGCCCTGCACTATCTCCCTGCTTTAGTAAACTCCTCTTTGCCAGGATAAATAAGTTTTTGTACTTCATGTCCCGTACAAAGCTGGGGCTTAGTAAGGATTTTTTTTAGGCTATCGCAAAAGTGGAAGCGTTAGTGCTCCCAACAGTCCTTTCTGCCCCGATTTTTTTACCCTCACCCACCCCATAGCATCTTCCCAAGCAGTTTCTTACCTGTGGGGTCCATCAGCCACCTTTCTCCTCACCGTCCCCCAGCCCTTTAATACCCGTGTGTGGCTTTTCACCTCGTTACAATTAAAAGTCAGGTGAGTTTAGGAGGGCGTGAATTTATGGCATCCTCCCACTGGAGGCTTTCTCTCGTTATACCAGGCAGCCCCGCTTATTCCGCTTAAAATTGCGGGATCCTGGCTGGGAAAAAAATGTGACCAAGTCTCCTGACTCAATTTTCTTGCTGGCGTGTGATGTGATATGAAATAATGCTCATGGGTGAGCGCCTGGCTCGGTTACCCACTCATCTCAACATGTGAAAAGAGACCCTTTTTTCCCCCCTCTTGAGTTTCCTAAAAACCTCTCGAGCTGAGAAAAAGCCCGCAATAATTTTATCCTTGAGGAAAGTTTATTCCAAGAAGCTGGAGGAGGGTCGAATCCCGTGGTCAGTGACCCAGGGCAGCTCCGGGGGCCAGAAATGCTTTGTGCTTCATCGGGATGTTTCCGCCAGCTTCCCGGGGTGGGAAGGAGTTGGGAAACAGAGTGGGAGGAAAATTGTGCTTGTTTACAGAATTTTATTGACGAGTGTGAGATTTGTGTTTCTTTCTCAGCACGTGGGCCCAGGAGAGGTTTGGTTTGCCTCCCCCGGAAGGTTTCCCGGGGGGAAAATGGTCCAAAATGGGGCCCCTGATGGTATTGCAAATGTTGATGCTTTTTGGATCATTCCCGGGCAGTCCGTGGCATCTGCGGGACCATGTGAAGTGCCTGGAGTGGGTGGGAAGCAGCGCCGTGGTCGAGGAGGGATGGGGACTGGTGGTGACAGCCTGGCCCCATGGCCAGGAGACATCTGGCCTCGCTTGGTGCTTTTTTCCCAGCGGCTTGGGAAGAGGAGAGGCTCTTCCCAGGCAGTCAGGGCTCCCTAGAAAGAAGAAATCATTGAAAAGTTGAACTCCAGGGAAATCCCAGTCACTTCCTTCCAGGCTGGAAAAAACTCAGCTGGCAGATACTGCTTCAGAAATGTTCATCTGTCTTTTGTCCTTTGTTTAGACCACGTTAATTGGATTAATCCTTAATGTTTGTAAAACCAATCTACTGCTCTTTACAAGTTGGATAAACGCGGAGCTCTCTGTGCCTTCTCCTTGTCTGTGCGCTAAGGACAAGAGCCTTTCCCAAAGTGCCAGCCAACAAACCCATCTCAGGGTTCCCCCCAGCCCAGCTCCAGGGCCCCCAGTGGGGATCTGGGGTGCACCCACCACCCCAAGGGGTGCAGATGTAGAGATCTACTCTGGCTCTTGGCAGCTCAGCCCCACTTGGGGGGACCAAATCAGAGCTGTGCTGCTGTTGGGGGGGGTCTCAGCCCCTTGGGCTGTACGACTGCCTGGTGTCCCTGCTCTCTCCTCTGCCAGGACGTTGCCCCAGTACTAATAGCATCACAGCATCACACATCAAACCATAGCATCGCTCCTGCTGAAGGGCCAGCACAGGACAAAGCCACTGCAGGAACATCTGGATTTGCAGCACAACCTTGGAATCTGCCTTATGGAGCATCCCAGTGTGCTGTGGTCCCCGTCCCTCATCACTGGGCTGCTCTGGCAGGGCTGTGGGTTGCGGGCACTTGGGGCAGAGCGAGCCCAGGGGATGCCCAGGCTCCTGCCTGCTTAAGTGTGACCTCCTCATGGGGGGACACCACCCCACGGAGCTTCAGAGCAGCCCTGGTGCTGCTCCTTGGGTCAGGGCTGAGCGGGGAGCAGCCCAAAGGCATCCCTGGGGCGCAGCCGCTGCTCCTGCAGCGCTTGTATCTCGCTGTTGGACTCGGTGTCGGAAGGGTGCAATGGGTCCAAAGGGATGGGAACGTGACAGCCTGTTTTATAGGAACGTGCCCCATCCTCCACCCCCCTTTTTTTTTTTTTTTTTGTGAGGCCCAGGGCGCTCAGTGCATTTATTCCGGTGTTTATTAGAGCCCAAAGGTGTTTCCTGCTGCTGGGTGCAGAGCTGAAGCCACCCGCTCAGCTTCCCTCTGCCGCTCCAGCTGCTTGTGCCATCAGCCAGATGCGGAAATAAGGAGAAAACACGGAGCTTTGCTGGTTACTGTAGGATTCGGGTCCCCAAAGCATTGTCAAGAGCAGGCTGAAGGACTCTCCCCGGCTCCATGGACTAGGTGTGTGTCAAGGGCTGGTGGGGACGGGGGAGATGGGGGTCTCTGCTCAGTGATATGAACATGTGGGAGCCATGGGAGAGATGCTCCAGCACCGCATCCCGGCAGGAGATGGTGAAAAAGGAGCTGGTGGGGTGGGACGGGAGCAGGAGGAGCAGCCCGGCTGGTTCACCTCTCCCCCGGGGAGAAGAGGAGGCCCATGTGGGTGCCCATCGTGGTGAGGGACGCTGCCTCCTGCAGCAACTCCTCCTTTGCAGCTTTTCGTGGGCATCAAACCCCTATCAGGACCAGGAAAAAAGACCTTCTTCCCCAGGAGGAAGCTTTTTGATCTGTTCCTGAATATTTCTAACTATTTTGGGACACGTATAATACATTTTTTTTTTGCCGAGGGATCGAAACATCCACGGAAAAATTTGGTCTAAAAGAAAAAGCCCCTTCAGGATGCTGATGGCATTTGGGACTGTGTCCCCACTGCCGGCAACGGAGCGTTTCCAGGTGGCATTTCTGCCCGCTGGCAGCCGTGGGGGGGCTTACAGGGGTCTGGGGCAGACCCCCCCCCGGGGTAGGGGCTCAGCTGGAGCGGTGCTGGGGGGGGAAGCAGAGCTGTGACTGTCCCCCACCCCGGCCAGGGAGCCCCCGCGCTCTCATGGCAGCGAGAGATGGATGAGGTCCCTCAGCGCTGCCGATGGTTTCTCGGACTCAAACCTCCCGAGCCGTCCAAACCTTAATAGCCACACGGAGGCTTAATGGGGAGCTTTATTCCTCGTTATCGACGTAGTTATTCTGTAATGGGACGTGCTCTTCTGCCTGTCTCATAAATACCCACAGTCTGCTTTTTAGTGGTCAATACATAATCCTCAACCGACCTCATACAACGACCAACCCCCTTCTTCCCCTCCTTTTACCCCTGTAGCTTTCTCAGGCTGCAGGATTTGGTTCTGGGGCTCTGTGCTGCTGCACGGGGTGTGTGTCACCCCGGTACGGGTGTGGGGGACTCCGTCCCCAATGCCAGGGGCTGCTTCTCGAGGGGACACGGGCTGGGGACGCGCCAACAAGCAGCGTCCATCAGCCTGTGCTGGATTTAGTCCCCCCCTTTTTCCAAAAGTCAAGCAAGTGCTTCTTGCGGAGAAGCCCAATTTTAAAATGGAAATCGCACCATTTTAAAAGTTTGCACCTTTGAAATCTCACCATTTTCAAAGTTTTCTCCGCAGCAGCGTCCGAAACAGCTTTTTCCCCGTGGCTGAGTGCGACCTCCCCCATTCCTGGTGCTTGCAAAAGCCTGTTGCACTACAAATATCCAGCAAAAAAAGTGTCCCCCCCGCTTCTATGTTTCCCCAAGGAAGGGGCTGCCCTGGGGAGGCTGCGTGGACCAGTCCCTCACCTGTCACCAGCCGCTGGTGGCCCCGGTGGCTTCATGGACCAGCTGTTGCCACGTCACATCGTCCCCACGCAGGGTTTGGGGCTGGATCCTGCCCTGAATGTGGGAGGATGCTTTGTGGGGAGGGGGTGAGTGCTTTGGGGGCTCCGAGCAAGCCGCTGACTCGCCGGCAAACTTTACCTGGGCGTACGAATAGATGTTGCTTTACATCCCGCTGCTGATCCCGGGGTTTCTGGACAGGTTAATGAGCACGTTACCGGGCTGGGCGTGAGTCAGGGAACGTGCCGGGTACGTAAATGCCTCCGGTTGCCGACGGTCTCGGGAACAAACACTATTTGTGCTGGGATGACTTTGTTCTCCAGAAGAAAGTAGGCGGCGGTGCGTCATTATCCTACACGGGGCTGGCAGTCACCGGGGAGGAGGACACAGGGGTCGGCGTGATGGCTGGTGGGGCTCATCCTCCTGTCCCATCACCAGCGATGCTCCAGCTGGTGCCAAAATTCCCGGGGCGGGTGGGGGGGGTGTCAGCCCCGTGGGGGTCGGACCCTGCCCTGCGGCGGGGAGAAGCCGGGAGAAAAAGGGTTTGTGTGTTGGATCTCGGCCTCCTGGGAACGGTGAATTGAATGTTTTTGCTTTCCCTCTCTGCACAGAGCTCTTGTCGAGTCAATGAGAGACCTCCACAAGTCTAGCGTGCTGGGAAGCAAGCACGGCAGCCTGGTGAGTGTCCCGCGCTGGGCATTTTAATAAGGCTGGGACAGAGAAATGCATAGAAAACAGCAGCTGAGCCCAAGCAAGCCAAGAGCCCGAGCAAGCCAAGAGCCCGACCGGCTGGCTCTGCTTGGAAGCAGCCTTGGCACAAAAGAGCAAACCACTTCATTTACACCGGAGGCTCGGCCTTTCTTAGCCCCAGCGGCTTTTTTAAGTCAAGTTTGGGGGCTGCGAACCCCCAAACTTTTTGGGCTGCAGAGCATCCGTCCTGCGGCGATGCTGGGGCTGGGCTCGCAGGCGCGTTTGGGTGGCTGAATGAACGCCTGCACACCCCGAACATGTGTTCCTCTCCGGGGCGGAATTGTTATTGAAATGAAGAACGGGATGTGCCTAAATGTTAAATCTTACCGAGCCTCGTTAGCATGAAAGCCATTAACGTGAACAAAAGCCGTTTTCAAGGTTGAATTGAGAAGCATCGGAGCATTAGAAGACCGGAGAGATTAAAATCAGCATTTGTTTAGCTCTAATCTAATGTGCATGGAACAATAAGCATTTGATGACTAATTTTGGCAATGCTGGGTATCTTATCAAAATATAGCTGTTTAATTTCAAGCTTTTCTTTAGGGAATGGATTCCAGCAGCATAAATCCTACATAAATGCTTTGCTTAACGCACCGGGCATGCACTGAGCGGATCCTGTCCTCTGTGGCTGGAGGAGCCCGGGCAGGACACGTCTCGGGGGGTGACACTGTCCTGATGCAGCCCACGGCTCCTGCTGGTGCTTTTTCCCCTCCGAGGGAAAGAAACAGTGGCTTTGCACAAGCAAAGCGAACGGGGACAGGGTTGGGGTGGGGAAATGGCTTTGCAGAGGTTGCAGGGGCAGTGTTTTGCCATTTCCCAGTTTTGTTGGTTTAGGGCACGAGCACAGTCCTGCTCATCCCAGTGCTCCACAGGTCCCCTGCCTCTGGCCACTGCGGGTCCTGGGCTCCCCCTCAAGCCCATGGCCAAAATGTCCCCTTTGAGAAGGGGTTTAATCCCCCCTTGGCCACGAGATTCCTAAATCCCCCAGTGATGATGCTCACCAGTTGTGGAGGAGAATTGGAGACAGAGCATCAGGACCAGAGCAGGGTCGTGCCCACCTTGCCAGGACTTTGGGGACAATGACTCTGTCCTGGAAGATGATGTACTCAGGAGTGCGGTGCGGCAGTGAGTCTGGTTGTGGCTTTTTTCTCTAAAATAACCCCCGTTGAGCTATTTTGTTGCTTTCTTCCCCACTCTGCACATGGGAGCTGTGAGGAGCAGCCCTGAGCAAGGGCAGGGGGGTCGCTGGGCAGCCCTGAGCTCCCTACAAATGAAGCCATCTCCTTGGGTAAGAGCTGCCGAGAAGCAGCTCTTGTTTTTCGCCTGTTTTGCCCACTTCATTGCCTTCGTGGCTGATCGATACTCGAAATGTCAAACTCGAGCACCGCTGACCTTTCTGATGGAAAATCACTTCTGCCCAGCGGCTCCCGGAGATGCGCAGGGACCGTGTTGGCTCCGGAGAGGAGGGAGGGAAAATCACCCCATGGAAAGTGGGGGGGGGCACGGGGGCAATGACGGGGCGGGTTTCAGTTGTCTTCGGTTTTCTTTGTACAAAACTCTGCCTTGACTTTAACTGGAAAGCCCCAGATGGGGAATGCTCTCCAGAACCTCTTCCTGAGCCAGGAGAAGGCGAGAAAAAAGGGAAGAATGTGATTTTGGAAAGGCACTGTCTCCTGGAGCGCCACAAAACCCCTCCTGAAAGCCCCATTTTTTTTTCTAGGCGAAAAAAATGAGTCTTGGATTTCCTTTTCCCAACACGCTTGCTCATGCAAATATTTTTTTCTTGCTAGTCAGTCATAACCCTGATACTTCACCATGGGCGGAACAGTAAGTGAGACAGTCACGATGAAAGGGCGCTGCTTTCCTATTAAAAACCTCTCTAAGGCCGTGGGGGATGCTGCTGCCATCGCCGTACCCCAAAGAGCTGCTGGAGCTGCCCCAGCCCCCTCCTCAGCCCCCAGCTTCGTACAGGTGAAGGCAGAAATTCATTTCTCTGAAAGCTTTCATGATTGAGGCAGATTAAACGGCGCTATATATAGGATATACAGGGTTTTTTATTTTTTTTTTTTTTAGGGATTACAGTCCACTGTGCTGTGTAACTGCCTATTGCAGCGTCAGGGGCTCTTTGCGCAAGCTCTCCCTCCCGGCTGCTGTTGCCAAGACTCCCGATGCTTGAAAAGATGCATTTAAAAATAAACACATTGAGACAAGAGCTGTGGCCTGCTGCTGCTGGTAGGCAAAGGCTGGAGCTGCCAGCGGATCAGAAAAGCCTCCAAAAAGGGGCTGGGTTTTTTCTTCTCGGTTCCTTTTCTTTTTCCCAGGCGTAGGGCAGTGATGTTCCCCCGGGGGGGACGCGGGCAGAGCTGGTGCCCGTGGGGGTTTTGTGCGTGCTGCTGGGACACGCGGGTCAGATCCCCCCTGCCCCACAGCATCCTCTCTGCCTGGCTGATGGTGGGGCTGCAGGGTGGGTACCAGTCCTCCACCCTAGAGAAAAACCTGCAAAATAGAAAACTGGGGGCTTGGGGTATTTTTTTAATGCAAAGCTGAAGCCGCTCTCTGCTGTAAAACTGAAGAGCAGATGGAGAAACTCACTTAAAAGCTTATTTTCCCACGCTGCAAGAAGCAGGAGCTTGCAGGGTGCCCAGAAGGGGACAGCTCTGTCCCCTCTGCAGCCGCAGGGTTGCCTGGCTCCTCGTCCTGGGGAGCTCCCGACACCACACAGGTGGGATGCCCCATCCCTGGAGGGGTTCAAGGCCAGGCTAGATGGGGGCTTGGAGCAACCTGGTGTGGTGGGAGGTGTCCCTGCCCAGGGCAGGGGGTGGATCTGGATGGTCTTCAAGGTCCCTTCCAACTCTGACCATTCCATGATGCTACGTGTCAGCCCTGAGGTACGTGATGCAGCCTTGGAGAGGCTGCAGCATCTTTTCCTCTGACCAAATGCATGAGGCTGTAACAGAGTAAGGGCTGAGCAAAGCCCAGGCATCCTTTCCCTATTTTTCACTGACCGCTTTACCAGTCATTCTTCACCAAAGATGTTGCCATATATGTGGTCTCTATTTCTTACCCTTCTATGGTCCATCCACTTATGCCAGAAACAGAATTCAGAGATAAAGATCATGGCTACCAAAACTTACCTTGCTGAACCTCTGTGCATTGATGTGTTTATGGACAGGGGAGTGTGAAATCCCAGTAACCCAATCCAAAGTGAGGGGAAGCCTATTGCCCTTTAATAGAAAAACAATAAATATTGCGTCTCCTGGGATGGGTGGGGGAAAAGAGGAAAGTCAGTTCTCTGCAGTCTCCACGCGTGGTCCAGCCCATCCTCTCAGAGAGGAAAATTTGCCCATCCCTTCCCTGGTACGGGGCTGCAGCTCCTCAGCATCATCATCTTCCTCCAGCCCTATTGTAGATGGAAATTTTGTGTTATCTGACCTACATCATGCTCCTGTCCATCTTCTCCCCATATCTGCTTTTGCAGGGCAGCCGGGTCAGGGTAAGATATTAATGCAACTCTGCAGAGGTGCCCAGCAGCGCGGCAGGCTGCCCCCAGAGCTGCAGACGCCGGGCTCCTTGCCTAAAATATTGTCCCCTGGGGTCTTTCCCCGCCTCCAGGCCTGTGCGTTTTCCCCTGATTTTGAGGAACGGCACCAAAAATGACGCCATGACCCACAGAAACAACCCGGCGCCCCTCTGCGTTTCTCCTTCAATGGAATACTTTTGCTAAACGAGAGATATTCGCTCCCACCCGAGACGGGGTGCCCGGCTGGGCGCGGACGCCCGGCGGTGGCAGATATCGTGGCTCCGATTATGAAACCTCAATGAGCTGCTTTGTTCTTTTGTTTGGAGAGGAGGAGCGGGATGGCAGAGCCGCCCTCCCCTCCCCGGGGCCGCTGGGGGGGAGCCAGGGGACAGAGATGCTCTTCACTGGCCTGTGTCCCTGCTCCGGGCTCCCCAGCGAACCCCTTTTTTGCTAAAACTGGTGTCACCGAAGAGATTTCCACTTTCCAGCTTGGGATTCGGGGGCACGCTCTTCCCTTCAAGCACTTAAATGAGTAAAACATTGCAACGAGCCTAAAAACGCCAGAGCAGAGGATTTCTCTGCTGCTGTTTGTTTCGTGAAGTTGTTGATGCTGAATGTTGTGGTTGGGGATGTGATTTATTTTATTGCCGAAGTGCTCCGTTGTAGTCTCGTTTTTCATGTAAATTCCGCTCAACTTAAAACAAGGGAGGAGTTTTGTGATGAAAGTTAAAACCAGAGTCCAAGAATAATGCAGAAATAGAATGAACTTTGGAAATGGTGGCACATTAGTGCGATTCTGGAGCTGGGTGGAAATGACTCCCATAAATCAATAGCATTTTTTTAGTGCCACTAAGCCATCGAGAGTGAGGTGATGGAAAAATATAAATGCCCATTAGTGTCAGCAGAATCACTCAAAGAAGTGAGTTTCATGAAAAAAATTATATATTGTAGCGTTGCAAATGCTCTGGATAATACCTTCTAGAATTGCTGGATGTGGCCCATCACAGAGTGACAGGAGCTGGTTCCATCCGAGCCAGGGCCGACCGGGGGCTCCGGAGACGGCTGCGGCTTCACGCAGGTGCCCAGGGCAAGCGGGGGCTAAAATTAGCAAGATATTTTCTGTTTTCCATCCTTTGTCTTCCCGGAGAGCAGCGGGGTGATGGCTGGGGGCTCACAACCATCCCCGAGTTCACCCCAAGTTTCTTTTTTTTTTTCATTTTTCTGTTCTAGAGCAGAGAGAAAGGTATTCATGGGGGGGGGGAAGTAATTTGCAATGAGAACGATGGGTTCTGAACAGAGAGAAATTTGCAAAATTTAAGTCAAAACCCCACAAATAGCTTGTCAGTGAGGAGAGAAAGGAAAAGAAATTTGGAACAAACCCCCCGAGAGTTCGAAGTGCTGGTTATTTCCGCAGCTGGTGAAATGCAGATGGAGCGAGGGTTCAAATTCAAGGGGAAAACAGCAAATGCAACGTTTCTCTTTGAGTTTTGGGGGGAGAGAACTGTCCCCTGGTGCCACCTCTCCCCACACCCCGTGGGATGTGGGGCAGGTCGGTCTCTGCGAGCAAACCCCCCCCCCGGCGGCGCCCCCGGGCGCCGTCCCCCCGGGCCCCGGAGCGACCCCCTCTCATAAAACCCCGTTCGTCGGGACAACCGGGCCCGGGGGCTGTGGCCGAGGGGCTTCAACCTGCCCCCACGCCCGGCCCCGGGTGGACGAAACGGCGGGAGGTGGGGGGGGGTATAAACGAAAGAGGGTCCCGGGGGGCCGGGAACAAAGCGGCCGGGCCGTGGGAGACCAGGGGACCCCCCACCGGGGCCGGGGCTCAGCCGAACCCCCGCCACCGGCTGCGGGGGGAGGCCACGGCCCGGTCCCGCTCGGGGAACCGGGGCTGAAGGCGAGCGCATTCGTGGCGGAGGGGTCGGTTCGTTGTTTTGGTAGGGTTTTTTGGTTTGGTTTTGGTTTGGTTTTGGTTTTTTTTTTCCCCTGTCTCGGCAGCGGGCAAAGAATTAAACCCCGACGGCAGAAAATGTGAGGGTTTATAATTTCCATAAATAATGCCCCCAAAGGCGCCCCTGGGGCCGAGGGAAACCATTGAGGGGGGAATAAAAATCATTTTGGGAGGGGAAAAAACCCATTTTGGGGAGAATATAAACCATTTTGGGGAAAATAAACCTCCCCCGAAGCCGCGGGGGGGGGCGGAGCGGTGGCGGCGGGGACAGAGGCCGGGTCCCGGGGGCTCCCCCAGCCCGGGCGGCCTTTTTATCATCCCCGACGCGGTTCTTATTTCAAATTTTGGGCAGTCGGAAACCAGCCACCCGCTGCTCAATTAGCCCCAACAAGGGGGGCATTAAACGGCCGGTGGCGGCAGTGTTTAAATCTTTATTTACCAGAACCTTGTAAAGCCAGGAACAATTTGCATTCTATTAACTGCTTTTCAATAGGGCATCGACTGGAACTAAAAGATGCCACTACCCTGCCCTAATTAAAGAGCAACTGAATTACACTAAATACATATGAACGCCGCTCTCCTCCATAAATAACGGCGGGCTCCTCGCCGGGGGGGGGGCCGCCGGTCACCGCCGTCCCTGGTGTCTTGGCGGGGGGGGGGGGGGGC
>JAOXJK010000069.1:41618652-41629469 GCA_025774025.1 Xenus cinereus
TCTGGGCAACCTGGGCCAGGCTCTCACCACCCTCACAGCAAACAAGTTCTTCCCCACATCTCAGCTCCATCTCCCCTTTTCCACTTTATACCCATTCCCCCTCGTCCTGCCATCCAATAGCAACGGAAACAGCCGGCAAAGTCTGGTGGACCCACAGCAAACGTGGTGGGGGCCCTGGTGATGGCAGCCCCACAGCCTGGACCAGCTCCTCCGCTCCCTCCCCACCGCCCGGCTCCTCGGGAAGCCTCTCGGCAAGCCTTTCCCTTCAAAGAACAACTTGGATAAATATTTTCCTAAACAAACAAGGCCAACTGTGAGGTATTCCCCAAAGAAGCTTTCCAGAGCCGGATCTCGTTCGTCCCGGGGAACGGGGGAAGCGAACGCAGCATCTGGCTGAAGCCGCGGGCAGCCACGGGGATGCTTTTAATATCCTGCGCCTGGTGATTGAGTACGGTGGAGACAAAACCGCTTAAATCAGTCAGCGCCCGGTTTTCAGCGCCGGACTGGCCGTTACCGCCGCTAAAACGGGGGAACAGCCCCATTAGCACCGACCCCGCGAAGGCTTCGGAGACCCCCACAGGAGCAACGGCACGGAGAAAGCAGCAGAAAGGCTCAAAGGAAAACCCTCCCGGCGGAGGGGGTGAAGCGGGGTGCTCGTTAGCAAGACGAAGCCGACATCCAACAAAGCGACGTGTTGCTTTTTAACACACCGCACTCGGAAGGGTTTCCGTCCTTGGCGATCGATTCGCTGCTTGTAGGTTCTTTCCCTTCTGCTCCGCCACCGAGCCCGGTCTCATTATTGAGTTTTTAATTGTATTTTTTTTTTTTTTCTTTACAGTGAGACTGGAATTTAAGTTTCCACTCGGAGAACGCAAGCCGTGATTGGTGGATATTCCCATTAACACAACACACTTTGTCTGCGGTCGCTCCCAGCACGGCCATTGCCTTCGCTTCCCTCCAGCACCGGCACGACCATTGCCTTATTTGTTCCAACACCGGTGAATCCCAAAAGGTTCGTGAAATTCCACGTGTCTGGATACTCGCTTAAGGAGACAGGTCAGTCACTCTTTAGCCCTCTCCCATTTAAAAGGCCTCAGCTGGGCCATCGATGAGTAAAAGCAGGACAACGCTCCAAGCATCAAAACCGCAGCCAAAGCCCAGAATTCCCAGACTACAGCCAAGCTCATTCATCCCCGAAGGGTGAGGGCGGGGAGAGGCACCGTGAGCGCTTCACAAATGACTTTCAGAGCAAACAAAGGGCTAGAAGTCACTCCGTAATGCATTTGCAATTAATGGTCTGTCCAGTTCCAGGTCCCGTGGAAGGGAAGAGAAAGGGGGGGGGCGGAAAAAGCCTCGCTCTCGCTGCCTGAACTCCTCTCGCACGCTTTAATTGACAAATTAAATCCTGGTATTTCAGAAAGAAAACCCCTCGCAGCTCCGCCGTGGTGGAAGGGGAGAGGAAGGACAGGACTTCACAGCCACACCGGCCCTGGCTGAGCTGCGTTCATTCTTCTCCTGTTTTTTTCCCAAAACATGGGAAAAGCTGAAGAAACAGGAGCACGGTCCTCCCAGAGTAGAGCATTAAATGGTCATTCCCATTTCGCCAGAAGAATTGATGGAGGGAGATGCTGGCCTCTCAAAAATGGCCTCTGCTCAGGGAACTGGCTCTCCTGGGAATCAGGGGAAGGGCAGAGCCCAATTCAGTGAGAAACGGGCAAAAGTCCTGCCAAGGCTTTGGTCCAGCTAAAGCCAACCCTCTTCGAGCACCGTCCCGAACGTCTGGGGTTCTCTTAGATAAATGGTTCCACTTTTGGGTTGCGTTAAATAAATAAATACGTTTTAAAGCTGATAAAGTGTTTTAAAAATTCATTAAAGAGAAAGAGCCTGGCGAGAGGCAGCCGGGAGCGGAGACTGCAGCCTGAAAGCCTTTTCCACCACCAGCCACCGCTCTGATTTGCGCAGAAGGAAACGGTGATTTCTCCCTGCAAACCCCACCAGGCAGCACCGAGCCCTGCCAGATGGGCTGGCGAAAATTCCAAGGGACATAATTAATAAGAACTAATTAACCTCGCGAAACGCGCTTGTTGCCGGTGGCCCCGGCGTGTTTATTGACCGAGCCCTACACGAGGCGGTTTCCTCTCCGTCTCCCTCTTTTCCCCCTCGCCCGCACGCCTGGATGCAGATAAGGGAGCGGAGGCAGCTCCGGCGCTTTCAGGAGATGTGGGGACACAGAGGGGATGAGCCAGACAAAGCACTTCACATGGTCCACTACACCTTTAATGTACAGAAAGTAATTAAAACGGGAGACAAATTCATCATCAGTCAGCTCAGTTCAAAGTGCAGCCAGGCTGTATCTTCCTTATGCATGGGTAGCGTGATGTGCATATCCGTCATAAAACCTGCATTAAAAATTAGTCAAAGCTGTTAGTACATCACAGCAGACCAGATGGTTTATGCTCTGAAGTGTTTCAGGAACCTCATTTTATTATACATGAATGCCTCGTGTCGTGGGCCCGGGCTGATATTTTCATTAAACACACTCCACAAAGCATTACAGCTCTCTTGTCATTTCATTCAGCACGGATGATTTCTCGCACACGGGCTTTACGGTGGTGGCTTGTCACGGCTGCTCCCGCGGCACGGCACGGCACGGCTTCCCCGGCAAAAAACCTCCCCGCAGCGTCGCCTGCATCGCTGCTGGGTGTCTGCTGGGCTTTTTTTGGGGGTGTTCCCCCCCAGGGACCTTCCCATCCGCAAATATTCCAGAAAAAGGCGAGCTCTCGCTGCGTTCAATGTAGTTTTTCCTCAAGCCAAGCCATGCACGCTATCAAAACCATGGGGTTTTCCCCAGGTCACCCCCCGGGAGCTGTGCCTGAGCCGCTTGGGGATGCGGAAGAGGCAAGAGGAAACGAAGAGTGGCTGGTAAAATCTTAATAACTGCAAATACTATGCTTGAAAGCCCCTTGGAAGCCCCCGGAGCAGCCACACCGTGGCTCTGGACCCGTCTGTACCCACCTCGGTTTTGGGCTGCTATGTCTGGGTTCTGTCCCAAGCAGGGACCCAAAGGCAGCCTCATCCTGCTCTGCACCAGCCCCTCCAGAAACGTGGGACTTTCCCAAGCCAGATCCCAGGAGACGATCTCCAGGATCAAGGGGATCAGACCCCAATGCACAAAGACTCGGCGCTCCCTCCTGGCTCCCCCAGACCCAGCGGGATGCTCTGCACCCAGAACGACTCAAAATGACGCACAAAACCTGGACAATCCTCCCTGGCAGAGGTGAGGACCTGCGGCGGACACTAGATCAGGTTGGTTGATGGTTACAGAGAGGCCGTGGGTGGTGCTGATGAGCATCCCTGGCCGGGTCTGAGCTCCATCTCCCCGTGCCCTGGCCGTGAGCATCCGTCTGCAGCACCAGCATCCGTCTCCTACCAGCGCATCCCAACGCAAGCTGGCCCCAGGGCTCGCTAACTGAATGACAAGCTAGCCCAAAATGGGCATTGTTACAAAAAAAAAAACCAAAACAAACAAACAAACCCAAACCAAAAAACCACCACATTGAAGCAGCCTGCTTTTTAGCATGGCCTGAAGAGACGCGGAAATATTTTAATTTAGATTTTTCTCCCCACAAATCTGCTTTAAATCACTAGGGTCCAGCGAAAGCGCTCGATCCAGGTCGCGACTGCCCCGTGGGCCGGGGGCCGCCTCCGCTTCACTGCAATAACTTTCTTTTTGAGCCACAACTCTGTGAGCGTGATCCTGCAGGCATTTGGGGTAATAGCTATTTGGCATTTTAGATTAAGTTTAAATTGGCTCAGGTCATGTGTGCTATAATTTAAAATTTGTTATCTGAGCTCAATAGTCCATTAAAGAAAATACCTCACTGCTGAGAAACAATCCAAAACGACCGCCTTCGCCAAAAGGAGCCCCGAGAGTGAAAAAGAGGGAGCGAAATAACATTTCATCCCCGAGACACAGTCATCCTGTCAGGTCAAAGCGACGCGCGTCGGCAGAGCCACGTGGCTGCAAGGTCCCCGTCAGGGCTGGGGACAACCCGATGGAGGAATTCCACAACTATGATTTTATTTTATTTTTCCTGATTTTCTTTCGGCAGCTCAGATGAACAACTTCCTTCTATTTTCTTTCTGGGCCAGCCTCTCACCACCCTCACACCAAAGAGGTTCTTCCCCACATTTCAGCTCCATCTCCCCTCTTTCCATGTCAAACCCTTCCCCCTCCTCCTGTGGCTCCCCTCCCTGATCCAGAGTCCCTCCCCATCTCTCCTGGAGCCCCTTGAGGGACTGGAAGGGGCTCTGAGGTCTCCCTGGAGCCTTCTCTCCCGGCTGAATTTTCCAAATACTTGCTCTTAAAATGTCTCGAGGAGCAGTGCTCACACAAACTAGTTACCCAACGACCGTGTACCTCGCACGGGCTCTGGTCATTACTGTGTTGGGCAAAGAACCTGCAAATCCCGGGACAGGGAAAAACTTGCAATTGTGAGCAGTGCTCCATTACCACCACTACGGACACCAGGTACAAGTGCTGAGTCTCACCACCACCAAACACCAGGTGCCTGTCAGGGCTTCAAAGCTGTTCAGGCTGAATTTTATGGGATTTCCCCCCAAGACGTGCTCCCCCTGCCTGAAAAAAGGCGTCCTTTCCACCAGCACTCACAACCGGCCCCTTTGATACCCAGCAATTCACAGCCACTGAATGCAACAGCCTGGCTTGATGGCAACCGGCTCCGCTTCCAGCTGGTTTCCCTGTTCCTCGCCCATTCAGCCCAGCTGGAACTCCCAAATTCTTGCAACCAGATCACATGAAACAACCGCCAGACCTCAAAATTCATCTAGGGTTTCTCAAAACGATGCAACCCCACCAAACTTTTCTATCTGAACTCCTCTCCCGCACCTCTTTCTCGGAAACTTCCACCAAACACTTCAGCAGAGGGTTTGAGAAGCCCCAGAACTGAACTTCCAGCATCATGGCGATACGGTTTTGGTGCCTCTGCTATTTTTCACTACAAGCATCAGTAGGCACGGACCTGCCCAGACCCCGGTACTGCTGGCTCTGAACTATAACACCACGGTTCTCATATAGGTTAACTCCCTGTTTGTAAACCATATCTTAAGTAAGTGCTTTATACTTAATTTTATTGGTCCATCAACAACGTGATGAAGAAACTCGGATTGACTCCGGACAAGGGTACAACCAAGGAATTCCCTGTCCAGGGCAGGGGGTTGGAACTAGATGATCTTTAAAGGTCCCTTCCAACCCAAACCATTCCACCATGCTATGAATTGCATGAAAACATTTGCTTGAGGACCAAGAAGAATCCATTGACAACATGGGAGCCTCTGGGGACATCTCCCAGAGTCTGGACTCAAGCATCTCGTTAAATCGCCGTCCCCAAGCCCAAAGCGATGCCGCACAACAGCAGTTTAAACCCACCTCAGGCTGGGCTCTGTTGGTGACAACTCGCACGAGCATGAGCACAGTTTGTGTCTCTTTTTCATGGCCACTCTACATTTTTTGGGGGACCCTGCACCCGCCATCCCTACCCCAGCCAAGGGAAAGGAGCAGGGGAGGAGAGACAGGGAAATTTGGGTTGTTTTGGTTGGTTGGTTGTTGTTGTGTGCTTTTTTTTTTTTTGGAAATCAAAGCTGCTCTGTGTTCAGAGACAGCTTAGGGCTGCTTGTACGGCTCGGGGAAAAAAAATCTGGCTCAGTATCAATACATTTACTTTTTCTACCCTCTAATATTTTACACAGCACAGCTATAAACCCTGAGAGCGACACATATGGCTCCCACTGATTTTACGTCCCTTCTCTCTGCTCTACAAGAAACTAAAGGTCCAAGTGAAATAGGGAAGCGGCAAAAGGGCGAAGAATCTTGGCAATTCTGACTACGTCTTACACTTCTATCTAATTACAAGGCATCTCCAGTACCAAAAAAACTTCCAAAAAGAATAGTCTACCCTTGTCTTTCTCAAAAAAAACAGCCCCCCAAGCAAGAAACCCCATGAGTCATACAAATTTCACACATTTGCAAGGGTGGGTACAGCCATATGCATAAGCAACACACTAATTAATAAATTGAGGACACACTTTAGGGACAGGGGAAAGCTGTTTCCTTCAAAAGCACGTAGCTAGTTTTCATTTTTGTTTCTACTGTTAGCAGCGTAACTCTGCAAAAACTCCAAATATTTCACTGTTTCAAAGACTTAAATTGCTTGATCTTGGCATTAAATGCTTAATTATTCACATTAATGTTGCTGGGTTCTCTCTTTTCTACAGATGGTACCCGTTCCTGGCTGGGGTGGGTGACTTCGCGCCGGTCACTTCAGCTCCACAGCTCAGTTTCTCTCTATTTGAGAAACCGAGTGCCAGGTGCCACATCCAACATGCTTTTCCTTCACTGCCACCTATTATTAAATAAAACAGGAGCAAAACGTAAGGCTGCACCTCACCTTTAATTTGAAAATTCTGCAGTTTAACAATTTGAAGCGTTTAAGCCGAAGCTCTCAGTTTGTTCGGTTGCATGTGCTCCCAACCGCCCTCAGCAACAAAGGGCTGATGTAGAGACGTACATAAAAAAGAAAACACTGCATTTAAATTAAGACTCATTTTAAGAGCTGCATATTTAATAGGGAAAGCAGTCTCTGAAGATGTCAGCTGCTATAGCGTGCACTGGCAAATCATACTTGCAAAAGATAAGCTTTTCCTAGCTTTTTTTTTTTTATGGCTTTGAAGGTAGAGCGTTCAATAGACCAAGTCGATGGACAAATGAGTGCTCCAATAGAGAGCACAACTTTTACACGGTGCTGGAAAGGCAAACCACTGAGGCTTTGCTTTTTTTTTTTTTGGAAATATTTCAAAGGTCATGCTTACATGTGCAAGGGCTTCAGGACTGATTTTAGCAACCTAGTCAAAAAATACAGACTCTGTATTTACTAGTTATTTTGTCTGACGGGCAGCAGAGCAAGAGAGGAGACAGGAAAAAAAAAAATATTCTATGCAGAACAAGTCCAGTAGTGTCACATAAATAGCTGAGAAGTGTCCATCACTCCAAAGCACAACAAAAACATCACTGCTCTCTATTCCCACTTGAGACTCGTACCCTGCTGCGGACACAGAGGGTTTGGTTCATCGAGCCGAGCTGTTTGTCAGCCTAAAACTGCCGAAAGCCATCGCCTGCTCCACAAACGGCAAGGAGAAGACCTCCCTTCCTCCCTTCCCACCCCAGAAGGGCACTGGGATCCCAGTAGGTGCCTGGGATTCCAATGTGCAAACCAGAACTACTCCTATAACCTTCCCTTACTTTTAATTCATTCAAAAAAACGTTCAAGACAATGTTTCACGGGTCAAAGTTTGTAATTTTCAGGCTTTTCCAACTTAGGATGGGGAAAGTAACCCAGAGAATGAATGAAATGGAAGAAACCAGTCACCATCAGCCTTACGGGATGTAAATATTTAAGAAAACAGCCACTGATATTTGTGCCACGGTCCACTGTCCATTTAAAGATGCATCTCTGACGTAGATAATATGGTCTTTTAAATACAGTGAAAAGATAAAATATTTTAGAAGTCCTAAATCTCTGCACGTACCTTGAAACGCTCAGGAGGCTTTGGTGTACATTTAGAGCAGAGCAGCAGAAAGGTATACTCTATTTATTGATATATAACACGCAAATACTGCTGTAAGGATGGATTATAATAGCTAGGTTTAACCCCAGAAGGTTTGTACTAAGAAGGTTTCTCCTCCCCCTTGTTTCAACAACTTATTTCGTTTGGTGGGTAGGACAAGAGCCCTGTTTCTTCAGGAGATGCATTTCTTCGTGGGCTACAACACAATGACATCTTCTAAACCCCAGCTATTTCTCGTAATGCGTTTTTCTCAAATCAGTATTTGGACACAAACCTGAATCATACTGAAAATTTTATAACTGTGACTGTACTTTACATATCGCTGGTAAAAAGGGAATTCTCAAGAGTTGAGGGTTAAAAAAATAAAACTCTTATCATTGCTACTTTCTAGCAGCATCTCAGAGAAATGGGAAAACTAGGCAACCAGCTTTAGATCCATATACTGGTGTTTTTCAATTCAGAGTTCCTTTTGTACCCTTAAAACTTGGTCCAGGTTAAGAGAATTTGCCAAATATTTCCCAGTAATCAGCTGTGAAACCAGTCTAAATTTCAGTGAGGACAACTCACACATCACCCCCTTCTCCAGCCCAATTTCCACGGGCACCAGTCCCTCCGAGGGGAGCATCCCTCTGACAGGACACTCATTTCACAGCTTTGCATCTGGAAATTCAGAGCCACGAAAACCGGCTGTTTTACAGACTTGGGAAGTTTGAAAAGAAAAAACCAACCAACAAAAGACAAAACAGCTATTTCTTTGTGAGTTTAGACCCTGCTACAGAAGCGGTTAAGTGAGACAAGTTGATGACTATGTGCACCCCATGCATAGAGTTTGTAGGTGCTGCTCTCATGCCACCCCACACAGAACCCTATCGCTCTTAGTTTTAAGCCTAGAGTACATCCCCTTCTCGTTTTGAGGTACTTCACCCCACAGAAAGTCAAAAAATCCCTTCTATCTGCAAGACCCAAATGTTTTTTTTGAAATATTCAGTGTCACTTTAAACTCTTTGCTGTTCTTACAAGCACCACAACAGGGGAGTAGCTTGGGGAAAAAGAGTCTTTTTATTTATATTCTTCATTTGAAAGAGCACTTTGTATAGATGCTTGCACTGTATTTCCCTTCGGTGTTAAAATCTACTGAAAAGCAGAGAGAAATCAGGCTGTGGAGTAAGTTTTAAAGCGCAACAGAGTTAGAAGTAGTGTAAGAAATAATGTTGCAGTCAGTATTTTATCACTGTCACAATTTTGAGCTGATAACACAGTAAATCCTCAGACTAAAAGAACCCTTGTGGTAGTGGCTAAACCAGGGGAGATCGGGTTTAGGCATTGTTTTGAAAAGCTACCTCTGTGCGAAGAGCCTCAGCACCCAGCCCGTTTCCCAGTCTTTGCATTTTCCTAATGAGTTTACGATGGGAATGAACAAGATAAGCAAAGTGACAAACGCCACAGCAAGCGCGCTACTGTCAGTGACTGCTGAATGTAATTGGGATAAAAAGTTGAAATATCTGGGCAGAAGGTAGATGCACAAGCTCAACTCGGGCTGTACAACACAGGAAAAAAAAAACCAAACCACAAATTTCAAGCTCTAAACCCCCAGACCTCTCACTGAATCCATGTAAAAATGGAAGAAGAATCAAAACAAAAACAGCCAACAAAAAAGAGATGGAGGAAGAAAAGGAAGGAAAAAGCTCCCATCCAATCCACTTCAGGACATTTATATGATGTTTTATTAGTCAACACGTAACCTTACAGGATTATATGACAAGAGCTGGAAGGAGTGAGCTCAGCTGCACAGCAGCCCCCAATATCCTACCCAAGAAGCATATTAGCCAGGTCAAACTATAAGATATTAATATAGGTACAGAAAGAAGCACACCACCTTCTCAACATCCTCTTATCTAACTTTGATTTACAACAAGTTTTGATCCTGCACATTTCGATAACAGGATATATTAAATATAAGATGTATCGCAACACTTAAGCACACAGGGCAGAAGGCAAAACAAGTATATTCACGGTTATTTTCACCAAGCTTTATTTACATTACACTTAAAAGTTTGAAAACAACGATCCCTCACAGAAGGAGAAATACTGCCTATCAAAGCAGAGACTAACAAAAACAACTCGCAAAACCATCCCATTCATACCCATAAAATCCATAAAGAAATGACATTGGCATCAGGATCGTTTCGAAACCCCCGGCTGCCAAGTATTTAACCTGAAGCGCTAGCTGGATGGAGCTGAATTTTATTTAAATAGGTATTTTAAGAGGACCAGACTTCAAAGCGTACACTTTAATTCTCCAGGACACAAAAGCACGTGCACACATCTGTGATCAATGGCTGCGGAGAGCGGGCTCCGAACCAGAGCAGCATTCCCCAACGGCATCTCCTCCTCCTTCCCCACCAAACCTGAAAGATTTCGCTTCCTAACGGAGGCCTCACCTTTGGTACCTCGGGAGGAGCCGCACAGAGAACCCACTGACAGCCTCAGCAGGTAAAAAGGAGTGGCGACAGGTTAAATTAAGCCTTATTTTACAAGCAACCGCTGCAGATTTCAGAGTCACCGAGGAACACTGAACCCCCACCAGGCCCGAGCTCCTCCAGCTTTCTTTGGCATAAACCAGAAAACGGCAAAACACTGAACAAAATCCCTGGATTTTGGAGGGGGGGGGGGAAATTGTTTTAAAAAATCCAGTTTATACCTAACACGCTTTGAATCAAGTCTTTAAAGTGTAGATGTATTTTTAAGATGGTGAATGAGCCTCCAGCAGTAGGAGCAATGGACGAATGGACCAAAAGCCGAAGAAAAAAGGCCAAAAAAAATTTAAAAAATTAAAAATAATTTAAAAAAAAAGGAGCTCTAAAAGCAGAGACCTACCTTCCCGCAGGGCCCTGCCCAGGAAGAAGGCGTATTCCCAGCGCCGAGTTCCCGGCCCGGGGGGGACTGCGGGGGGTCCCCGGCCCCGCTCCCCCGGGCGGGGCGGGGCAGGGCGGGCAGGTGAGGCCCGGTGCCCGCCGCAGGCCGCGGCCTCCCCCCGCCCCACAGCGGCATCAAATAAAAAAAATAATTAAAAAACGACAATAAAGGGGGAAAGGGGGAGGGGATAGACGGCGGCTTTTTTACCCTCCCGGTCGTCACCAGCCTCCTCCCGCCCCGCGCTCGTCGACAAAATG
>JAOXJK010000069.1:41632148-41647015 GCA_025774025.1 Xenus cinereus
TCGCCTCAGCGGCGGCGGCGGCCGTGAGGGGAGGCCGGGTCGGGCCGCCCCGCTCTGCCGGGGCTCTGCCCGCCCTCCGTCGGGTCCCCCGCGGCAGGGCAGCGGCCGGAGGGCCCGCAGGGTGTCGGTGCCGCTTGTGCTGGGCTGGGGGGGGGGGCCGGTTGGACAGCGCGGGGTGTTGGCGCTCGGGTCGCGTCCCCCGCTCTGGGTGAAGGGGCTGCTGAGGGCTCGGGGTAGAGAGAGGGAGGACAGGGGAGGCGTTGGTTGTGCAAAGAAATCCCAGGTCTGTCGATTGCCTCTGTGGAAATCCGCTTTTTGGAGGTGCTTGGAGCTGCTGTGAGTGGAAGTGTCGCCAGGAGCCTTGCAGCCCCTCGGGAGCCCGCTCTTGCTGTTTAGTCGCGTCCAGTTGTTGGATGAAGCGGTGGGGCAGGGCCTGCCTTGCCAACAGGAGGTATATTCTCCTGCACCTTTTGCCAGGCGGGCTGCCGAAACGAGGTGCCAAGTATGTCCTGGCAGGGCTTGCTCTCTGCGTCAGGTATTGGATCCACTTGTGTTCCGAGGGTAGCGAAACCCCACACTTGCTTGTCTCCGTGTGCTTGTGACTGGTTTTATCAAACGTAGGGGGTCGTTTCCATTGGGCTTGGATGATAGGTGAAACGTGCTTCGTTTGTTTAGTGAGAATTCCAGCTTGTCCCTTTGTGCAGGGTCACTGGAGTTTCTGTGGACTTGTTAACCTCGCCTTCACCTCGGGTGATTGAAAAAGACAGGGCTGTAAAAATCCCTCGGCGTTGTTGATACTCGGTATCAACAAAAAGATGAGAATTGCTGGAAAACTGTCTGTCTTGTCAAAATATTTTGCAGTGCAGGATGGAGATACTTCTACCTGCCGTTGCCTGTGGATAAACTGTAATGAAAGCGGTTGACGACTAAGCACAAGTTCTGTGAAAGCGTGAGAGCTGGGAGAAAGGTCAAGCTGGATCCAGCTTAAGGTAAAAAGTGTAACTTATGATACGGTGCTGCTAGTATTCTGCAACAGGTTCATGTTTTTGTGTCAGTTTAGGGCGTTATTATGATTTAGCTGTTAGAGCTGTGTTATTTCAGTTTTGTCCGTGGCACAGACAATTCATTTTATTTGTTGTTCTGTGGCACCAGTTTCAACATAGTAGAAGTTACTGCAGTAGTTGTGGAATATAAACTTTACAAAGCGTTTAGGACTTCTGGATTAGGGTGATTTTTATTTTAGCTCTGTTTTAAATTCTCCCTTACAGGTGTGAACAAAGGTGGCCCCTGGGCTGAGGCTTCACAAAGGAAGGTTTGGTCTGGAGTTTGTTTTCATGGCACAGGTGAAGACCTTTGGAAAAGAACTTTTATCATGGAAACAAAGTGTCTATAAGTATTAACTAAACCAACGTAATACTTTTTAAAAAAGTTTCTGAGATACTTCTTTCATTTTCTCAGAAGAATGTGTTGTGTGTTCTACAACTCATATAGAGTTGTATGAAATTTCCCCCTCCAAAATATTGGAGGAAACTTACTCAAACTTCAAAATTAAATGCTTAAAATGATTGGTTTCCCCTCTGCCCCTTTTATATGCACGCTGTGTGTATTGCAGGGGTTTGAGAAGTCTTGAGAACGGTTTGGAGAAGTAAAAATGAATGGAAATGTTCTACAGACCGGATATCTAGGTGTCCTATCACAACGGTAAATAAACTTTAAATAACATCTTTGCAGAGTACGGCTTTCCTTAAACAAGCAGCAACAAAAAAAATGGGGTCACTGGACTGACTAATACTTTTAGGATAGGAAAAAAAGTAAATCAGCTTTAAAAATGCGTATTTAAACTAAGGATCTGGTTTTGTTCTCTTTGTAATAGAAGAAGCAACGGTTACGTTTTGATGAAGCGATACTAAGTCTTAGCTGAGGAATTTTTATTATGTGTTTCTGTGAATAAAGCTGTCAGCTACCCGTTAGGGATGTCACTGATTAGAAATACTGCCTGCAGACACAGTGTATGGAATCTTGTCGGAGTCCTTAACGGAGCGGAGCAGCAAAAGTGGTCTGAGTCCGGCTTGCGAGGGTGGGAAACTGCTCTGTAGGATCCCTGGTCACTCTCCCGATGGAAGATCAAAAATATTCTCTGTTCTTACCTGTACGCTCTGGTTTTTAAAGCTCAAGCACAAAGAAGTTAATATTGTGAGTAATCACTGTAATCGCCACGGTTAATGTTTGATTTTTGTACATGGTTTACATGTTTGTCCAATTTCTTCATTGCCCAAAGTAACCTGTTGTTAACTACATAAGAAGGAGATTCTAAATACAGGTTTGTGTGTTGAAGCTGATCGTGTGTCAGAATCTTGGGGCAAACTCTAAAATACTAAAAACAGTCACTATAGAAACTCTTCGGTTATTACTGAGCCCAAGTTAGGTTTTGATGTGCTTCTGTATGATTGTCTTTAATGTATTTTCTGATCTCTGATCTAGCCTTAAAAATTATTTAATGTAACTGCAATTTGGCCAATTAGGTGACTTCATCCACAGTTTCTATTTTGTTGTTGATGGTTCTCAATGTTTCCTTTTTTTTTTTTTTAAAGTGAATACTGCAGCCTTACATTAACTCAAGTTTCATATGAAGGACACCTGTACATTAAGCATATGCATCATGTGTGAAATGCTGTTGTGTTCTATGTTTAAAATTGCTGGCTAGCTGAGCCTTTGCTGAAATGAGCTGCTGATTGTTGGGTTGGTTTTGGTTTTTTTTGTGGTTTATAATACTCCTTTGTAGATCTGCTCGTATCTTGTTTGTCCCTCCTGCATCTGGACAATGCATTCCTTCATGTTTTGTGGAACATCCTCTTCACTCATTTCTGTGTATGTAGATACGGTAACTGGAAGGAGAAAATTCTGTTTTTAAATTGTCCCGCTTCCTCACCCCCCAGCATAGCTGGGGTGTTGATCATGAAGGGGAATTTAGAGCAGTATTGATTGCTGGTATCCAGGAATTCTGGGGAAAAGGGACAAAAATGAGCATTGGGAAACTCTGTAAATTTTCTGGCAACACGGATTTATACTTGGAGACCCTTAAGATCGATAGGGGACTGCTATAGGCAGAATGAAAAAAAAATAAAAAAGAAGAGTTCAAGATGTTGGATGAATAATCGCTGGAGCTCGCTACCGTTTTAAGAGGCTTGGATGTCGGTGCGGTGCCTTCTGTCTGTTGTTCAGTTGAAATCTCTCCCAGTAGCGTTTAACAAGGTGTAAACTGAGTGGTCAAGTCTAAACCCAGAAGGGTTCTTGTCTGCTCTTATTTGCTCATTTCTAAAATGTAATCAGCCCTTTGAGGGAGTTGGGCAAGTTCAAAACAATATGTTTTTCAGTGCTTGCTTCTGGGACCGCTGTATAATTGCTGCGGCTTGCGAGTGATTCCCATTGGTTTCTGCATTAATTGCTTGCAAATACTCCACATCTGTGTCACAATACTCTGTTTTCTAGCAGTGTTTCACCTAAGAGATTGATACCTGGAAGCACAGACAAGAAATCAAGAAAGGTTATTTAAAGTAACTTAAGTTAGCAAATTAAGAGAAAAAGAGGTGAACGCTTCTGGTGTATCTCAAAACTGGCTTTTTTTTTTCTGAAGTTAAGTGTAGGATGTTATTTCCATTTTCATTTACATAATATCAGGCATACCAGTGGAGAGTAGAAATTCATAATTAATAAAACAAGGGAAGAAATTAAATTTCATGTATATTTGCTGGTCTACAGGAATAGACTGATCGATACATACAGCCATAAACCTTCCATGACTTCTACACCAGTATTTAAAATAATTTACGTAGTTTCCTGCAAGTCTTCTGCAGTGCTCCACCTCCCACCCCAGAGTTTCTCTTTGTCAAATATGTTTTTATTTATTTCCTGCTGAAACTGGTTGTTGCAGTTGACATGCTTTCAGAATAGGGTTTAGATGAGTTTTGGAGCTTTTGATTGTTGAGGGTTTTTTTGGTTGTTTTTTTTTTTTTAACTGGGAGATGCGCTTTGTCTCTTTTTTTGTGAAAAGGATGCTTTAAGAGTATTCATTAAGTTTATCCTTCGGTGTTCTGTAGCCAACCAGGTAATTCCTCACATAAACTGGCAAATTCATATTTCTTTTCTGAAGCATTAATCATTTTATTATGAAGGTAGGATGACATTGTTAAAAATAAGTGGGCTTTTTATGGCTTTGGTACTTCATTTTACTGTACAGGATTTAACAAATGAAAAATAACTGTTCAGTTAGTTCCAGTGGCTTATAATACATATTACTTATTTTGTAACTGAATATTTGGCCGTTCTTAATGCTGTTGGTCTTCTTTTTCCAAGCTGCCCTGTCCGTGATCAACTTTTGTAAAATCTCAAGAACTAGACATTGTTAAAACAGAAATACTAGGGATTAGCTTAGTTGCTAGATAGACCTTCAGGATAATTTGGGGGGAAAATATGTACATAATGTGAAAGTGAAAAAAAAAAAAATCCTAAATTGAAGACGTAGCATAACTTAGAATTCAAATGAGCGGGCGGTGTGGCTCTCCTGAGTAGTTTGTATAGAATCAAAATACAACAACTTGTTAGACATGTGACAGGAGGGAGGGGGGGAAATCAGCATTATATTTCTAGTTTTTTTTAGCCTGTCATAAATCTGTGAGTGAGTCAACATCCAAGTAGGAAAAGAGGAAAAGAAGTTCAGAGATTCTTGCAAAACTCTTGCAAAATCCCTTTTTTAAAAGCTGATAAATTCAGGGGTGGTATGGCAAAACAAAACACAAAATCAGGAGTAAGAAAGAGAAATGACAGTTTTTAGCACAAAAAGTTTAAGAGGGTTACGTACCAGAATTCAAAGCTAAAAACATGTGTTAATGGATTTTTGTAACTAAGGTGGAAAATACAGCGAATGTTGATGTCGAAATGAAACGATATAAAATGAGGTTTATTGAAAAGAGTTTGTGGGATTGATTTAGCTGTTCCTGAAGATGACAAGAGACATTTGGAAGACTGCAACTAAAATAGAGAAATCAGAGATTCTTATCAAATCTCTGTGTGTTGGGATAAATTAGAAGAGTGGGTTTTGTTCTTTTTTTTTTTAATAGCACTTTGTCTGAGTAAGCAACAAGAACATGATACCAAGTTTTTACAAGCCCCGAAAGTACAGCAGCCTCGCCATTCTACTAGGACTTTAAGAAAACTCTTGGGAGTATTTGACCAGTTCTGCTCTTTTCCGGGGCGGGGGAGAAAGGAAATGTACTTGTAGTTTTTATACTTTACGGAATGATTAGGTTTTGATTTAGCAGAAGTACTTCAGAAGAACGGAGTGTGTTTCTTACACTCACAATAAGAAGCACCTGCTGTAGAAAGGGCGTATTGTCCGAATCTTGCTGCGGTGGATGTGGGAGCTTTCAAGTCTGACAGTTTTAAGTAGTGAAGATGAAAGTGAGGACAGTTCTTGGGCAGGGGACTTCAAGAGGAATGTGATTCATGGGACATAGTTACCAGCATAGTAATTACCGGTGCAGCTGCCGTAGTAACTTCTGCCAGTACTAAAAAAAATATCTGTCATGTCCAGTGCTCTACTGGTCGTAGTGCCAGTGATAAGGATGGGAGCAGAAGGGTAATACCGTGTCCCACTTGCCAACTTCCCACCAGCGTACGTGGATGGAGCTATTTCTGCTTGGTTTCAATCTGACACCGAAGCTTCACGGGATTTCCTGAAGTGTTCAGGCTGGGCTAAAATTTTGGAATTGAAGGTGGTAAGATTGTGTTTTCTGTGAGTAACAGTGAAAGGGCATGGGTTCAGAGGGACTGAATTAACTCTGATAATGACTAAAACCTGTTGAATTCGAGTAAGGAAAACATCCCAACCCTTAAATATTTTGCACTTCTCTTTTTGGACTTTGATTACACAAGGTTTTATTTCAGTAATACATTTGTTTCAGTATTGTGATAAATAGGACTTTTCTGCTTCTCTCCGTGACAATACTTTCTATTTGCCATTCCTTAAACTTCAGGTAAAATGTTTCATTTAATACTTTTTTTCCAATTATGTTGAATGGCGCACTTTGGATTTGATCCAAAATGGAATTTAGAGTTAGGAGCTCTTGAAAAATTTGGGGGCAGAAGGGATAAGCAATGTTCTGCTAGACCCAGGCTTCCTTTTAATAGAAATTTCTAGTTCAAATGAGAAGAATCTTTTACTGGGAAGAATGCACTGGGGCTCAGCCCTAATAAACTGACCTTTTTTGTGGCAGTTATATTGCATATTTTCTTCATCATAGATGGCTATCGGTTTGTGGAATGAGAGTCATGTTGCACTTTGAAAATGCCATTAAAAATTAAGATTCTCTGCAGGCTTTATTTTTTGCCTGAAAGTTGTGGTTTGCTTTTTGTTTTTTTGTTTTTTTTTTTTTAACAATGAAACCCACAAGCCTGAATATTGTAGTTTAATCCTTTTTCTGTGCCATCTTCAAATCTCTTTCTAATACAGAAAGCAGGGTGAAAACTGGTGTTTTGTTGTTTTTTTTTTTTAATTTAAATAATCTGTTAAAGCCAACTAAACATATAGTTCTAAAATGAAGACCACAGTTTCAGCTGGTGTCAAAGGAGATCGCTCATCCCAGAGTGTTTTTCCTCAACAATTAGGTCTTCCCAGTCTCCAAAGTAGGTTAACAAACAGAGTTTAATAATCCTTTAGTTTCTCTGCTTTTCTTTGTGACTTGTTAATTTTTCTGCCCAATGGAAGGGTAGAGATGAGAACTCGTAAATCCTAACCGAGGGTAGAGTTACCCTTCCTGTCCTCCCAAAATACCTGCTGCTCCTTAGACATGTGGCTGCTCTTCAAGTGTGTGGGGCGTCTCCTACATCTTTTTTTTTCCTTTTTAAGCCCATCTGTTAAAATAAATGGAGCTACTTTTGAGACACAGAGGAAGAGAAGGAAAAGTTAATTTAGCAAGTTGAAGACCAGACTAGGGTACGTGGATACTTTATTCGGAGACAAAGTAAAAGGGGAAGGAAACAAATTCTGTAGCGTAGAAGTTATTATCAAAACCAAATTAATTCTAAAGTAAATGGGCCTTTTGGGAAAGTTACAAAGCATGGTTCTTGTGTGTGTCTGCACCATTGTTGCCTTTAAAGTGGCAGTGATGTCCTGGAATAAGCATAATGAATTGGTGCTGAGTAGGAGGCTGAGGGGATGCTGGATGTGGTGGCCTGGCTCGTGGAGTTCATGGAATTGTTGCCATTGGCTTTGTGCGTGCTTTGGTTTTGGCTCGTAAGCCGCTTACGGTTCCACTTCTGCAGCGGGAATAAAGAGCAATCAGCAAGTTTGCACAGAAGCTTCTGGTAGACATCAGCCATGAGATCTAGCCTGGCGTTTAATTACGATTTAATTAAATAAATAGTTTTATGGAAATAATTGAGAATCCTAATCCTCTTGTGGCCACGTGGGGTTGTTTTCCCTCCTAGGTGGGTATGGAGTTTCTGGGTGGCAAATGCAGGAGTTTTACAAGTAGTCCAAGCTGTAATTCAAGTGCATTCCATGTCTGCCAACACAATAATAGCTACAGGGGTGAGGCAGGACTTGGGTGAGTAACGTTCAGTTTTGCTTCAGTAGTCTGCAGAGTGAGGGTCCCTTCCTCTTTCTGCACGGAAAGAGGACCCTCAAACACAGGCAGGGCTTTTTACAGCGCCCCGATAAACGGAGCCCTCCACCGAAAGATAAAACTGGATGTGCTGCTCCAGTGAAATGCATCACCCATTTGTTATTTTCTGGGTAACAGCCAAATCATTTGTTGTCCCTCCACACACACACATGCACACACACTTCCATTTATAAAGGAAGTCTTCAGTCTTTTGAATGTCACACAAAACTGTTCAAACCCAGACTTGAGCAATTGAAATTCAATTAGTTCAATCAGAGCAATTCAATTGACACAGCTGAGTTCTGTGATCCGAACAAAAGATTTTGCTTTAATTGCGTAGGAATATATAAATGATGATGTGATTGTCTTGTTCCCAGCCCTCCAGAAAGATGTGATGCGTTTTAAAGTTCAGTGGTATATGCCCCGCTGTGCAGCTCGAGGTTTATGTGGTGCCTCAGCCCTGCATAAAATTGCAGGTGAAAACAGTCCCCTGGAAAACAAGAAAGTGTTGGTGTTTTCTGGGGGTTAACACGTAACAACTAAATTTGGTAAATGGCTCTGTCATCCATTCTGTCTCGAGACATCCATTCGCAGATGGTAAATCCTTTGAGGTTGCAATTCCCAGCTCAACTGTAGCGATGGTCAGGTCAAAGCTGAACTTCATCTCAAAGCAGAAGGGGTTACGATGTCGGCTTTTCTTAAATTTCTTTGCACTGGTCAGTCTACTACATACAACGTGGTGCAAAGCCAACGTAAACATGTTTATTCCTAGAAGCAGAAATTTCCTTGATCCTCTCGCTTCTGCCCCTAGCAGTTGTGCTTTTGGACTTCGGTTTTCCCGTGGCATGTGTGGCTGGTCGCCAGCATTTCTCTTCTCACCTTCCTAGATGCCTCCTTACCGTGTCACGGTTACTTTGCTGTATGTAATCGAAGACCGAGGTCGCTATCTTGCTTCCTCTGTGCCTCACTGCGTAAGCTTTGTGAACCTAGCGGTCATACCAGCGGTTCTGGCGTTACCTACTTCTGTTTTCTGACACAAAATTTCATTTTGTCTTTCTGCAAATGTCTGCGTATGTGAGGCATCAGCTTATGCATCACGCTGTTGAACTGGAGATTCCCATCCTCTGCCAGTCTTCCTTCACTGTCTGAGTCACAGCAGATGAAACAGCCTTATTTGCTTATGCAAATTCAAATTGGGTATCATCTTTGAAATAGGACTTCTCTCTAGTTCTGAGTAGGGTTGTCTAAACTTCCATATTTCTTTCTACATGAAATCTTAAATGGTGAGGCCCTTGGCCATCTGCAACTTGTGCAACATCTCACCATCTAATTAATCTTTCCTTCCAATATTATTTTCTCTAACTTGACAGATTTTTATCACGTGTTACATTCACGCAGAGCGAGGCTGTGGAGGGCATTGTACAGGATCGGGGTTTGGGATTTCATCCCGCTCTTCTGCTTTCAATAGGAAGTCTTTTTCCTTATCTCAGATCCCACACTGCCTTATTTCTCGTCACCTCACCTTAGTCAGCCACCAGTTCTGCTTGCTGCAGTGTGCCAGCCTCCATTGTCTGCCGGTTGCTTTTAAAACCATTATTTTCATACAAGGAGGAGTATCCCACAAAAAAACCCTTCTCCTAAACAGCCCTTAATTTTCCTTTGCTACGATGACTGCAAAAGTCTTCAGAGTTATTTGTTGACGTGCTGTTGGGACTATTAATGCTGTTTTGCTGTTTGTTTTGGCCTCCCTACCTGTCTATTCTACCGTTGCCTCTTACATTTCTTTTTTGTGCCCGTTATGGAATTTCTGTCATGTTTATCCCGTTCCAGGACTCGGCATGAGTCAGTGGCTAGACTTTATAGATATTGTAGTAAAACAAATAAATAATGATAGAATATGAAATAGTCAAACATTGACTCATAAGTGTGGAAGGGCACCTAGTCCGTGGTTCCTTTCAGGGCAGGGTTGGTCACACGTAACTATTCCTCACAGGTGGTTGTGGGCTGTTTTGGGGGGTAAGTTACACTAAAATTTCTGCTCCTCGATAATTTACTCTGGTTCCGGGCCGCCCTGGTTAGTCAGAACATCTAACCCCAATCTTCCTTGCTGCAGTGTAAGCCCATTTCTTCTCACACAGGCTGCAAAGAGGAGAAAAAGGTATTTATTTTTTATTTTTTTAAACACTTTCTTTAAAGTACTTACAGACTTTATAGTCCTTTTGTCACGCCAGCCTCCTCTGTTTTTCCCCACTCCCTTGTAGGTCGTTTGCTGAACATCTGACTGTTCTCACTGCCTTTCTGTGCACAGTCGGTATCGGGTACACAGCATTCCGAAGCGGGGTGCTCTACTCCAGCCCAGCCCTGGGTCACATTTGTCTGTGATCCCCGTAAAGCGCGGCCCCGCTGTCAAAACAAACAAGCACTGCTGGCTCGGGTTCACCTTGTCATTTCTCTGCAGCCATTAGATTCTTTTCCGTAGAGTTATTTAGCTCCTTCTTTCCATCCAGTATTTACGTGACTGAAGTGGCAGTAGTAACAAGGAGCTGCGGTGGTCAATATGTCAATGAAAAACTGTTCCTAGAGGGAAGTGTGATCAGGGCAGGGAGGTTGTGTGGCCCTGAACTGGAAACAGAACTGGGAAAGACGCTGAGGCTGTTCAAAAGGCTCTGGTGGATAAAAGCCATCTCATTATTTTTATGGTGATTTGGCTGTATCCTTGTAGTCACAATATCTGTTGGATCAAATAGCGTGGCTTCTCTGCTATTTATCCCTTAGGTATGTAGAGGGAGCAACTGAATCCCCTTTCAGCCTTCATTTTTGTGAAGTGCCTTTATACTTGAGGTCTGTTACAAAGATAGTCGTAGCTCTTCTTCTCTGGACTTGTTCTTTATTAACAAGAACAATTATATTTTTACTAACTTTCCTGATCCATTTCATCTCAGTTTCATTGCTGAATCCTGAACCTTAGAGACAACATAAAGAAGCATAAATGTATCAGATAATAATTGAAAAGTGAGTAAGTGGGCCAAGTGGCTGAACCTCCATCCTTCCCATCCACACAGTCTGAGTGCTGCTGCAAAGGGTGAGGAGCAAACTCTTCCCGTGCTGGATCCAGAAAAATCTTACAAGGATTTTTCAGACTGAAAAAAAAATGCCGGAGGGGACAGAAAATATTTGGGTTGAAAATCTTCAACCCAAGGAAGGTTGAAGGGAGGAAGGATTTCTTGTTGTTAGTCGCTATCCTAATTGAGTGCAGTAGTACTGTTCTAGGCCTTGGAAAATTACATGTTATTTTCTTCTAAATATGACAAAAGCAAATCCTAGGACTAAGTGGTGGGTATTAAATAGTGAATATACCAAAGGGATTTATCACCTGATAAGCATAAAAAGACTTCACTGCAAAGAGAAACAGGTCAGCTAGGCCCTATGTGTTTGTTTTTCTTCGTATGGATTGTGTCTTCCCATTTCTGTTTAAGCCAAATTTAAGTTTGGGTAAATGGAAGTGCTTTTCCTTTACAGAAATGCTAATACAAAAATAGTATGTGATTTAATCAGATGAGCTTCGCAGAAAATTCACCTCTTGCCTGCTGGAGTTCAGCGTTGTGCAAACAGGATCAGAGATTCTTTGCTTACCTAGCAGCAGAGCGGCTGCTTAGTCAGATCTGCAAAACACCCTGTTGAGCGTACAATGCTGAAATAAAGTTTGGATAATTTAGCTTTCTTCTCTGGTGTCGTTTGTTGCGGGGTCAGACTTTTCAGATAATAGCTGTACAAAGCGCCTCGGCGTCCTGTGTGTCTCCTGAATGGAGCTCAGAGCAGAGATCTTTCCGCTGGAATGTGTGCTCAGAGATGAGCGAGGGAAATAGTCGGAGGCTCTGAATGTTATTCCTGCTTATGTGCTGCATTATTCTTTTTGAAAATTCCCAGAGCTTGCGATATGTTGTGTGTATTTAAAAGCCCCATGAGGGGAGGAATAAAATACATTCTTTTTCTTTGCTCCATACTTCATGAATAGCTTCTTTCTTGAAAATACAAAATGATACAACCTTGTTTATTTTCTTATGTCTACTTCTGCTGTTTTTACAGTAATGTTAAAAAATGTGCTCTTTCTGTCATTGTTCCTTAAATATTTGCTTTCCTATCTCAGCCTCATGAGTGGAAAACCATGGGAAATGGATGTTTGTGATTTATTAATGTTTTACGTTCTTCTGGTAGTTGAGAGTTGTAGAAATCACCGCAGTGTGGGCAAAACGAGTTGCATTTCCAAATCCTTGTTTCTGTATGTGGAAAGTGGAAAACCACCCTCTGTTTGGTTTGGGTTTTTTTTTTTCCGAGGCAGTTCCACAGGTCAGTCAGGTGTTCAAAACTCCAATTAATTTGTGTGAAAAGATTAATACATATATATAATCTCAGTTGGCAGTTCTGAGGTATCTTACTCCAGGCATCAGAACACGCAGGAATGCAGCTGGTGTGAATTAGGGTGTGCCTATAATGAAAGGCGAGCGTTGATCTGAGGAAATAGGTGGATTTAGGGGATCAGATTGGGGAAAAAGCAGGAGGAGCACACGTGGGGATGCAGAGCTGCCAAGTGTCTCTGCTCCTTCGCAATGGCCACCCGTGCAAATTGAGCTCTTGTGGGTGCAGAGGAGCTAGACCTGTTCTACTGGGTGTGTATCTAGTTCACACACAAGCTCATGAGAAGCAATAATGCAAATGAGAAGTCAGATGACTTGCGTGTTTGGTGTTAATTAGTATGCTTGTGAACTTTTAAACCACTCTGATCTACTTGGTCCTGTATATTGGAAGATAGATCTCTGCATACAGCTTTCTGAAGGTAAGTTCTGGTACCAGGAAAGGTACAAGGACAGAACAATGATACAAACAAAGCCACCTTTGGTTTTTTTATTCTGTGAGGTAAAATGGAGGGTTTGTGATGTATTATTTACTAAAGTACTGAAGGTGGCTTTTTGTTCCTCTAAAACTAAGACAGTGGCTTGCCAACTTCTGGTTTTCAGGGACACCAGCAGAATATCTTCCCCTTGATTTAATCTTCAGCTTGTTCCAGGTTTCCACCTTCCTTCTGCAAATATTCACGTCTGCGCTCAGCGTCTCTGAACGCAAGGGAAACGCGGGTGGGACTCGAAGCTGGGGATAGGAAATTAATTCAAAGGGAGATACTACTTGATTTTTTTATTTAATTATGTAGGCACTGCCCTTAAGTCTTGATGAGATGCATACATGTGGTGGTCCCTCTGTTGACAACAATCTCTTTTACTCAGTTCTGGCCACCTTTTCTGGATGGAATCCCCCCCTGCTGCTGACCTGAGGCCTGGCTGAGGGTGGGAACCCACAGATTCACAGAACATTCGCACAGTTGGTCACATATCCCGAGAGCCATTATTTTTAATTGATGGTTGAAGTGTTGAAATTGGGGAAGAGATGCTCTTTGTGTTGCTGCCCTCTGTGATCTCCTTTGGGCAAGTCAGATCCTTAGCGTTTTGTTGAGGTTTTAATACAGGCAGGTCCACCTCAACCGCAGTGATTAACTGGATCTGCCCTGCCCTTTCATAATTTTACATTTTCTTTGGCGATTCTTTGATCACCTCTAGTCTCAGATCTCTGCAAGATGCCGTTGTTTTCCAGGGTGTGCCTCCTCTTGACAGATCAGTTTCCAGTGAGCTGTAGTTCAGTGGGGTAACCCTAAAGTCAGGTAAGCTTTTGCAATAGGCTGTTGCAAGCCCATACCAGCACCTTTGAGGGATTTCCATCCTACATGGAGAGCAGAAGACAACGGGATGAGGAAAAGCCCAGGTTTGCTTTTTGACAGGTACCATCGTTTCAGCAGGAGACCAGTAACTGAGCATTTCCAGATCATTTCAAAAGGAGGACTGGAATGGGCTGTGCCGAGGGGAACTGGAGCAGGCTCCATATCCTTTGGTGTTACCACGACCAAAACTGGACCGTGTCATCTTCAGATGCAGTAGGTTCATGAGCAAGTGAAGGTCAGTGAGCACAATAATGTATTGAGGAGTCTTCGGAGTCTTTCTATTTCATAACTGAAGTTGTAGGGAATATCCTATAATAGTGAGTAGCAGAGTGGAAGCCAGTTGCTTATCTGGTGAAGCTGATGGAAAGGACTGGTTTGGGGTTGACCTACTACTGGCTTGTCTTAGGAAGCTTTTTTTTGCTGTGATGAGCATAGCTGCTTCTTATTTCTCAATTAATAGCAGTGAATATATTTTAGCCTTTCTTTTAAGGCTGAGGAATAAGAATGAACATTAAACGTGTATCTAGACAACAGCCTATCTTTCAAACAGCAGCCACAATGTTTTTAACCTTCCCGTTTATTCTTGCCTCAATGTCAGTGTATGTGACTTGGCTGTTGGTGTGGCTGTAACTTAGCATTGAAACGAAACCATTGCCTAATATACACGGTCAGATAGTCCAAAAGCAACAGCAAAATAGTCTTCTCTTTGTGTGGATGACTGAGACTGTCTGGTGAATGTCATCTGTGTTAAAGTGCTTTTAACTTGTTGCCCAACAAAAAGTGTGGTACAGCAGCGCTTTGTTAGCATTAACATTTTTCTGGGCATATCCACTGCAGTTTCCAGGGTCTTATCTTATGTTTCTGGCTCTGGAATTCTGCTTCTCTGGATTTCTAGAAGCAGTTTGTTCATCTTTCACGCATTTAGGAAACATATATCATCCCAAAGCAGACTTTATTTTCTCTTTTGCCTAGGGGCTATGTGCACAGAGCACAGTGTAGGTTTTGATAGCTATACTTGATTTTAAGAGTAGAATAAATTAATAAGGCGTACACAAGTTTGGACTAGCAGAGATTCAGCTTCTATGAAATTTGCATGAAAGAAAGGTGTCTTGGGCTATCTTTAAATTTAACATTATGTTATATAAATATATTCCTAAGGCTTTTGTATTGAAATTTCTTTTTACCAGTGCCCTGTGATTAGCAGATGTGTTGTTCCTCAGCAGAAATAACTGGCTTGGCTATTTTCATAGAATCACAGAATGGTTAGAATTGGAAGGGACCTTGAAGATCGCTTAGTCCTAAGTCCCCTGCCCTGGGCAGGGACACCTCCCACCAGCCCAGGTTGCTCCAAGCCCTGTCCAACCTGAACCCCTCCAGGGATGGGGCAGCCACAGCTTCTCTGGGCAACCTGGGCCAGGCTCTCACCACCCTCACACCAA
>JAOXJK010000069.1:41692001-41715222 GCA_025774025.1 Xenus cinereus
TCTTCTCCCAAGGGAATAATGACAGGAGCAGAGGGAATGGTCTGAAGTTGGGGCAGGGGAGGTTTAGATGAGATCTTGGGAAGAATGACTTTGCTGAGAGGGTGGTCAGGCACTAGAACGGCCTGCCCAGGGAGGTGGTGGAGTCACCATCCCTGGAGGGATTTAAGAAACGTGTAGAGGTGGCACTTGAGGGCATGCTCTGGTGCCCAGGATTGTTGGGTTATGTCTGTCTGTGGGTGTGGTGGTTTTTGGTTTTGGTGGTTTTCTTTTTGTGTTTCGACTCGATGATCTCTCAAAGGTCCCTTCCAACCATGAAGATTCTGTGATTCTGTCTGTGCGCGGTGGCTGGATGGGAATGGGGAAAAAAATACAGAATTGCGTTTGTGTCATGTAACCTGGCTTCCGCTGGGCCTCAGGGGTGTGAGGATCTTCAGGGGTCGCGTCCTGGTGCAGAGGGAGATGCTGTTCCCCCTGGATGTGGCATCTGGGGACAGGCTGAGGTGGCCTGGGTGGGAGCTGGGATGTCCCTGCTGGGGCATGGCTGCTCTTCTGCTCCGTCTGAGTGTTTTATGTACGTTTGTGTCTGCACATGAGTTGCCGAGGAAGACTGAAATCGCCATGGAGGCGCTGGGATTGCTGGGCCAGGCATTTGTAAAGCTGAACTCAACTTGGAATATTTTCTTATTCTTTAGTTTTTCACTGTGAACCTAAAGCATGCCAGGTTCTGTCCAAGGAAGCTCTGAAATTGCGTCCGTCGCAGCCAATGGTGGCGTTCCCTTCGATGGAATCGGGGAAGTAACAACCGCCTGTAAAACTATCTACCTGAAGGATCAAAAGAGCTGTAGGAGGTGTAAGGAGAGGAAATCAGCTTCGTTAGGAAGGCTGCAGCTAATTGGGTTTTGTGCTGGAGGTATGTTAGTGTGGGAACAGTCGCCCTCCTTCAAGGGACTTAATTCAAAGAGACGTGGCCTATATGTGCTCTTCGTTTTGCCCTCTGGAATTCACACCCACTCGAATGGTGTGAAGAGGAGAAAACCTCATCAGCACAGGAAGGGGGAAGTTAAAATAATACCCATCTTTGGGTTTTTTTTGGTAAGAGCTAGGAGGAGTGCAGGTGAGTACTCGTGCGATGAGGAGGGTATGTTCCAGGATCATATGCGCCGTGTCTTCCTTCAAAACACAACACACGGATCAGCTGCCATGGACCTCGCACGTGAAGCAGTGGAAAATCTCTCAGAATGAAAGGGATTTGGGGCACTTTATTGTAAGGCAAAGTCAGAACACAAATAAGATGTGCCTATGCTGTAGTTGTGGGTAAGTCTGAGCACCTGTGGGCTGTTCTGCCTCTGCCCGTGGTGAGAAGGGTAAGAAGGATGCACGACAGGAGCATTATGATGCAGTTGTGTGAGTCTCAGCTCATATATTCTGCCTGAAAGCAAAATTTTAATGTTGCAAAGGCCTCACGGCTTCCCAGGTGGCTGGAGAGGATCTGTATGTCCAGGATATAGTATGTACAGGAGCGTGCTCTTCCCGTTCTTCCACACCATGCTTGTTGGCTTCAGGGGAATGTGGCACCTCAGAGCCAGTAAGTGTGGGGTTTTGGAGGTTGTTTTTTTGTTGGGTGGTTTGGTTTTTTTTTAATACTATTAGGATCTTGAGCTTTTTGACTTCTTCCATTAGACACAGGAGTTGCCAGTAGTTAATAGTTCTCCTGGTTAGAGCTGGCTGAGCAAGAAGGGTTTTTAAAGGACCTCATGTACCTCTAAACTTGGCCAGTTGTAACAAGCCTTAACAATATTTAATGTATCTGTAGAGGCATCTTGTCCTGCTAAGATGTTCTTTGGCATAGTTGTGAAATCTGGGTGAAATATTCCACTCTTGTTTATTTGAAGGCGTTGTTTTCCCTTCCGTCAACCCCTGACCCTTCCCATACAGTTGGGGATCGATAAATATAATTGAGGTCAAAGGCAGCTTGATTATCCAGGTGCTCTTTGTACCTTTTTAGAGAAGTGAATCCCTTCTTATCGAGCCGGAGCATAACTCCCGCGATTATTTTGTCTGCCCGGCTTGTGGAATGGCTTTTGCCACCGTGCTCTAATAAGGCAGGAAGATTTGCTTTAATAAGGTGAAACCGGCACCTTGTCCCTCCAAGTGGTGCCTCGGGAAGTTCTTTAACTTTTTGGCAGGTAATAATGTCCCTGTCTACGTTTGGGATGGTTTTTTCCTTTTTTTTTTTTTTTAATCATCAATAAAAGCATCCTAAAGCACCACCTGGACGAAGCCGCCCCTTTTTTGTATCGCACAGCGTGTTACGCGGCTAAAAATTAGTAGGGACCTGAAATGATTAGTAACTGGCTGGTGGCCCAGACAGAGGGAAAGCTGGGTCTGGCAGCATTTGACAGTAATTTTCTGTAAGACAAGTGTCCTTAGCTCTTTCATTGTCCGATTGATTCGTTAACAATACCTCTCCCGTTGGTAACGCTGAGTCTATAGCGCTGCTCCGACGGGGAAAACATGAGGTGCGCTGGGCACTGCTGTAAGCAAGAGGGCTCGGGTGACTGCTTCAGAGAAATGGGTAAAATGTGTTTAAAAAAAACCCCAAAAGCCCCCCAAAATAACATTCGACAGGAGTGGTGTCGTACCGTTGTAAGGTGAGCGGGTGATAATCAAACCTGATGAGGGTCTTTGGTTTTCTTCTCTCTTTCTGCTCAGGTTTTTTACTCCTTCCGTAAGAAAAGGGAAATAAGAAGCTGAATTTCACTGAGTTTGTATTTAAAGTAGCTCTCTTTCTCCGAATGTTTAATTGAGCCCTAAGATGAAAAGGCAGCTACTTGTGGTGTTTCTTAAACCAGTTACTTTGGTACTGGGGTATGTTTTTAATGAACTGGCTTTCATGTCTGAGCTGCAGTCAAAGCTTCAAGATCTAATTTCTGCTGGTTTTCAAAGCGAGTTGACTCATCAGCTTGAGTTAACCTTGTGCCCCAGACCTAAAATGTGGGAAGATGTTTCCCTTTTCTTTTTCTTGTTGTTTTTCTTCCCCTGCCCCCAACACTAAAATCCTATTTAGGGAATAAATGCTCGTATTTGGGGACTATTTGCTCATGCAGGTGCGCCTTTAGCTTTAGACTTTAGCTTTTCCGGAGTCACGCTGGGTTTTCACTTGGCCTTTCTAGAGCATTTCCTTCTGGTGTTTTTTTATTATTTTTTTTTTTTCCACCTCATCTGCTCTTGGCACCCTTTTTCTTTCCTGCTCCTTCACGGCATCTCGACGACGCTGGAACGTGGCACGTCCTCTCCGCTGCTGCCCTTTTAATCCCTCTTCGCCTTTGTGGCCACTGAATTTTGTGCTGTACTTGCCCCCGGAGCCACAGGTGAGCCTCGGCCCTTGTTTGGAATCGGGGTGAAGCAGCAGGCAAGCGAGCGGCAGGATGGAAAGGCTTTTGTAACCACCCGGCTAATATTTAACAAAGTTTACTTGAAAACCCCCGCGTAGCTTCTGGGCTGTGCTTTAAATGTTAATATTGAACTTGAGATATTGGAGGCGACAGATAAAATGTATGGTAATGAGATCCTTCTAAAGAAAGCTCACTGCTAATTCCTAAGGAAACGAGCTTTTAATTAGTGTCTTATCTCAACTCTGCCACCTTTTCTTTTTTCCTCATTCATATTGCTGGTGTTATTAGAGTTAAAGATCAGCCGGTGTCCCCTGATACGGGAACCAGTTGGCTGCTGTCACCTTATAAAATCTGATTTACAGCCTCTTGATTACATGGAGCTTGTTGGTCACACAATAAATTGGTTTGGCCACGTTTTCAGGAGTTAGGGGATTTATTGTTGTCTAAATTCGCGCTTTTAGAAATTAAGATGTTTAGGGAATACCTGCGCTGCTGCCCGTGCAGTATCTACCGTATAGAGTTTGGAGCAACGGATCTCAGCTCCTTCAGGAGTGTTTTATTCCCTGTTTCATTATAATGAAAACCTTGACACGGGATTTTCTGAAGCAACTGTAAAGGTATTTTGGATCCAGATGGAGGGACATGCAGAGATAATTTGGATTAAGGAGCCGAGCCTGCCTAACGAAGTTCACTCGAGCGAAGGGTTTCCATGTCCGGGAGGGTCCGACGTTCCTGCTTGAGGGGTTCCCTGGAGAAGGTGCTGGGTTCAGCCTGGGCTCGACAAACGGGAGCGGTGGTGAACCACGTTTGCTGGCCTTTAGGGCTAATTCATGGACAGAAAACCAAGGTAAAAAATAACTGAAGTGAGTGAGTGTAAAATGAGCGTGACTTGGTGGTGGAGCGCTTGATTTCTCCTGCGCAGAGGGAACGCTGAAGGTCAATGCCCGGTTTAGCTCCCAAAGTGGCTTCAGTCAAGCTTGGTGTTTTCTGTCCTGCTCCTTGCCTTGAAAAACAAAGTCTATTCCAGAGGATTAGAGTGTTTTTTTTGTTTCCCTCGTGTGGTGCTGGGGACTTTAGTTTGGACTGTGTGTTTTTTTGAGGGTAGGTTTGGTAGGAGTGACCCTGAGCTGTTCTCGCACGGGAAATGGGGCTGTTGGTGCATTTCTTTTCCTCTTTTTAATCGCATTACGGTCTGCAGGAAATTCCAGACCGTTTTGAAATAGAAGCGGTTTATCAGGAGCTCCCAGAGCTGTGGGGCTTCCCTTGGAAGTGAAAATTTGGGATCTTTATTTGCGCTTCTCGATCTCGGAGACACCAGAGGTTGAACTCTCCTTCAGTGGGTGCATCTGGTGCTGGAAAAAGCACTTCTGTTCCCCTTAAACTTTGGCTTCCATGTGGAAGGTGAAGTGATTTCACTGCTTCTTCCTGGGGGTGGTTTTCCTGAAGAAGTATTTTTTGCAGTTTTCCTTCTCTTGGAGAAGAAAAAAGGAAGTCTAAATCTCAGCAGAACGAGCTTATTTTACCAGTTATTATATTTAATGACTATTTGGATTTCCCATAGAAGTTTCAACAATACCTAACGGTACCAATCAATTCCTGCAAAAAAAAAAAATGCTCAAAGAAATAAAAACACTGCTTCTGTGGGTCAGTCGAGATGGGCGAATGTCACCCCCATGTCCTACCCTGCTTCCTTAACAGCTTGGTAGCTGTGGAAAGAAAATAATCTTTAAAAATCATGTCCTACAAGCGCCGTTCTTGTTGCTTCTGGTGGGATCCATTCCCATGAAGGACCTGAGGCTTCCAAACCTGGGCAGTTGGTATCTCCATTCAATGTTTGAGTCCTTGTGGTATTTGCCACGTTTCCAGGTAGAGTTGAGTTGTTTAAATAGACCTGAAGGTTATCCTGGCAGGTGACCTTTGCGCAATATTTGATTTTACTTTTTTTTCCATTCGTATTTTTCTCTGAAAAGCTGCTGGATTACCTTGTGTGGTTTGATGTTGTATGAGATGGCTGGGTACTGTTTTGACTGAATAAGGAAATGATGAGAAATAAGGGATGGCTGCTGGCTTCATTTTCTTTCTAACAGTTTCTTTTAAGCAGCGTTTGAACAGATAGAAGGATTAATTGTCCAATTGCTTATTGAGCTGACTAAGAGCAGGTTTGCGTTTGTGACCCGTTGTAAGTGGGGTTTGTGAGCTGACCTGGAGGTGTTCAGTTGAGCGTCTCAAGACTTTAAAGAGAGAAGATGTCACCCGTCTGCAGGAGCCTCTTTAAAATCAACGCACCCTTCAGAAAACAGGACTCGGACTTGTGGTTTGTAGTGGAGGACACTTTGAAAATACTGTTCTGTTAATATTTTTTGGTCTGTGCCCATTTGATTAACATTTCGGTCTGTGCCCATTTGATTTACATTTCTGCTTTTTGATAAGCAGAAAACTTTTGAGGATATGTCGTTAAAAATGTCAACTTTGATTTTTTTTTTTTTTTGAGAAGTTGAGCTGTGGCTTCAAGATGTATTCATTGAGCTCTGCTTGTATAAAGGTACCTGAAGACCAAATTGAGTACAGAAGGCTGCTGCTTGTGTTGTCTTAGCTGATTTTCTAAAGTTCTTTTAAAAAGTAAAACCTAAAACATTGTGTTAACTGTACTGTGGATCTCAAGCTGAAGGACTAATCGGCTCTTGCCATCCCTGCTGTTTAATGTAGGCTTTCTTAAAAACCCTAAGAAGCTTTTCTCTCCTCCTGGGGCTTTCAGATGTCTCTCTTCCTAATGATAAATGTCAACAAATGAGATCAGGGCATCTTCTGCAGGATGGGAGAAGTCTTTTTTTTAATGTAGAGTTTTTTTTTTTTGGGTGGGATGAACTGTTTCTCCATGTAGCTGAGAACCCAAAATAGGTCACATACTTCATACTGCAAAGGCAGCAAGTGTTTTGGTGATGCTCTGTTGCCAGTGGGATCCACTGGGACCGTCTGGTTGTACTGGAAAGGAAAATGAAGAAAACGAAGGAGGAGGCATCTGTGGGAGAAGAAGGAAGATGCTGAGTATAATTAGAGTTGTGATAGTTTTTGGTGTTTTTTTTTTTTTAAGCTCTTCTTAAGTAGAGTTGTGCACCTCTATTTCACGTTATAACTGGTTTTGAGTGGTTTTTTCCTTGCCCACATCACAAATTTGCACCAGAGCTGCCGTACAGAAGGTGAATTTAGATGAAAATCTCTGTTATATGCCAATCTCACGGCCGAGGTGTCGCATGCTCCATCCCCTGACGGCCACCTTCCTCCACACCTTACCGGGTTTTGCTATATTTTCCGTGCACCGAGTACTCTTCCAGAAAAATCTCAGTTTCCCAGGAAGCTGAAGTATCAGAAAAGCTGCTCGGTTTTGGGTAGGTGGGAGGAACGGCTTCATCCTGCTCAGCCATATGGTAGCAGTGACTTAAAACCAGGAGGGTTTTAGGATTAGAAGAGGGGAAGAATTTGGTCACCTCCACAACCCGGTGGTGCAGCTGTCGCGCTGCCTTTTTGCTGGCAAAAGTGCTTTTCGATGCCTGCGGCCTCGCAAGCACCAGGCTACTTCTCACCTCGAGGATGCTCCTGCCACCTGCTCTTGGGCTTGTCTTCCAGCCACTCTACTTGGAAGCCTGTTCCTGGCTTCATGGGAGCGTTGCCACCAAGGGATGTGGTGCTTTATCTTCTTCTCAACTATTTTCAGCTCTTCCCTGAGCAGATGATGAGCTTTCTGCCAACCACTGCTCTGTGGCTGAATATTCCAGTACCTCTGGTGGGTAAGAGCGTGCCACCGATGGCAGGGCCTGGCCAACCATAGCACTTGTGTTGGAAACCTGGTGGAGATAACTGGACCTTGGCACTGGGAGCCTTGGAAAAGATGGTCAAGGGACTGGAGCATCTCTCTGCTGCGGAAAGGCAGCTGGAGAAGAGCAGACTTCCATAGGGGACCTTGTTGATGCTGAGCAATAGCTAAATGGTGGGGCAATGGACACAAACTTGACCATAGGAAGTTCCATCTCAACATGAGGAGGAACTTCTTGACTTTGAGGGTGGCCCTGGCAGAGGCTGCCCAGAGAGCTGGTGGAATCTCCTTCTCTGGAGACATTCAAACCCCCACTGGACACTTTCCTGTTCAATGTGCTCTGGGTGACCCTGCCCTGGCCGGGGATTGGACTGGGTGGTCTCCAGAGGTCCCTTCCAACCCTTGTGGTGGTCCTGTGGTTCCTGAGCCCCCCGGCAGCCTCGCACATGCCGCAGAGCACGGACACAGTGCAGGTTCTGCAGCAACTTGCCGTGAAACCTCAGCTGGATGCTCAACACCTTCACACCAGGGTAATTCCTCGCTTGGACGCTTGCGCAAAGCAAATCCCAGGTGGCCGGGCAAAGTAGGTCAGTTATTTTTAAGTGTTATGATTAATTTATAAATGCCATTATTTCGTAGAGGTGTGGTAGATCTGAATACTTGGTCTGACGTGATGGGTGGCTTTTTGCGATGAAAAACTGGCGTTTCCCAGTAAACAAACGCTTTTGCGTGGCAGAGCCAGAAGTAAGTGGAAAGGATTATTTTTAAGCTTTAAGCTTTGCATGTCTGGAGATTTTTTTTTTTTCTTTAACATGAAATGGTTTTAGAACAGAAAAATCTTTCCTGGTATGTAATGCTTCCAAAACCCTTGGCAGATGGGTAACTTTGTTTCCAAACATCAAATGTTTTAGCTGTTTAATGCCTGTTTTTAAGCAGGAACAGCACTCCCGCAGAATGTTCATATTAAGCCCGACGGGAATTAGACTCTTAAAAGAACTGTTTCTATTATGTTATCATGAAACGTAAAGAATTACAGAAAACTTAGGGCAACACTTGGATTCCTTTGCATAATATACAAAATAACATCAGGGTGGGGAAAAAAAAAAAGAGGGGAAATGCACTGATGCCCTTGTGTTTAACCCTCTGTAGTTACCAAAAGGTGTATCTTTGCTTCCCTTGAGTAGGGAAATGGCTTTATATGAAAATATGATGTGTGATATTGAACCCCTTGAATGCTCAATGGCAGGAGGAGGATCAGCCCCGTGGTGAGAGGTGAGAAAAGGTGTGTTTTTTGGTTTTAATACCTCCCAGATGCTTCCCTCGATAGTCACAGGTCTTATTTCCTCTAAATATTTCAATAGAGGGCTCCTTTTATCTCCGACTGCCTAGTTTATTACTGCTCTGGACAGGGGGTTATTTATTTCTACGGGTATAACATGGAGAAGGCTGGTCACAATATCCATTTAGTCCTTAAACTCATATTTGATCTCTGAACTACATCTAGAAGTAAATATTTGGTGCCTTATATCTCACAGAAGTACCACATCTATAGAAGATGAATTTCCTCTTAAACTTTAAGGGGAGAGGGTCATGGAGCTGAGAATTCACCCGCAGTGAGGGTTATGCTTGAGACACAAGGATTTTGCACAATTCTGAGTGTTCTTAGAAAGGCAACTCTTGGCGTCGGCGTTCAGTAACAGTAAAGTATTCTTGGTATTTGTGGACTGTGAAATTTATGGAGTAATAGATACGCAAATGGGCTGCCACAACCCTGCAGGCTGCAGTGATGCATAATTGTGACACGTTTTTTAGCGATTTGCAAAGATTGTCTTTCTTGCAGGAGTGAGATTTGTCAGGTTCTCACCTTTTTAAAGATGTAATTCTCAAGTCTCTTACCCAAATACATATAAAACAATTTTTTTTTTTTTTGGAGGGGGGAGGGTCTGTTTTATGGTATTGGTGGCTTGAAATGGTTTACAGAACTGCTGCATTTTGATGGCCTTTTTTTGGGTTGAGAAGACTTAAGGTGATGCTGTATTTCTCTGCCCCTCTCTAAATTGCTTCCTCTCCTGACATGTCTTTATAGAAGGGCAAGGTATCAGGGAGTCCGAAGTCGATCTGTGCAGTGCCTGGCAAACCTGGCTGTTGGAGCCCTGCAATTAAAGCCCCAGGTTTATTCTCTCGGTGTTTGCCGGAGGTGTGTGTCCTTGTGATGCTGGAACACACTGACCCTTCTCGCTCACACACTCTGATTTTTGCCTTAAATCCACCTGTGTCATCCTAAAACCTGTCTTGCATATAAATTTTTGAACCTGTGTAAATGGGAAAAGAAAAAAAAACCACCAACAAAAAAACCAACAAAGCACTATCAATCTTCCCTCTTTTTATAGTGTAGGTAACTGTTTGTATTTTCCCTGGCATGGGATACGGAGCGTGCAGTTCTCATCCCACCTATTTTATCCTGTGCCCAATCCAGGGTGCACAGCTCATCGTGTGTGCTCTGCCTCTGGGCTTCATCCCGGCTGTGTCCACTCCTGTAGTAAAACTTTTCTTGTTTCAGAAAGATCGTTGACCGGTAAAACTACTTCTTTTTTTTTTTTAATATTCCCCCTCCCCTTTGAGACTGGTCCTACTGGTTTCAGTCCTTACGTTGAGTTTCTGTTTAAAGAACGGAGCTTATCTTGCCGAGGTACGACTCGATAGGCTGCGATTTAATCCCCACGGGATTGCTAACAAGGGAATTTCAAATGTTGCTGCTATAAAGGTGGCCGCTTCTCCAAGAAAGATTGAAGCTCTCCTTGCAAAATGTTGCAGCGTGAAAAATAGCCAACGAGACCCTTGGTTCGAGATGTGACGTTGCGTTCTCCTTCGCTTTAACAGTCGCCGTGAGTGACACTAGGGCACGTTTCCCCTTAGGTCCCCAGGGTGGAAGGAGACTCCTTGGGGACCAGAGTGGGGTTTCAAAGCAAACCCACCCCTGCCCAGTGCGTGGGGTGGCAGAGACCCTTCCAAACTGGAGTTGGCAGGGGAGACCTTTGCCATGTCTGGAGGAGAACCCGAAGTGAGACCTTGGACCGAACGCCTGGCGTTTGCCAGGGCCCCAGGACTAATGGCCACACTCGGAGGTGGGTCTCTCCTCTCTTGACGTCCGAGTGCCCTCTGCTGGCACTCGCTCCTCCTTCCAGGGATGGAACGTGGATGGCAGCAGGTCCTGCGTGATGTTTGATGTCACTTCTGCGCATCCCAGACCCCCTCCCCTTGGTACCCCAGGACGATTCGCTCTCCCTCTATTTGTCATCATTTCTCATGGGACGTGCGTAAAAAAAAAAAAAAAGGCTATATTCCACTGTTCTGGGTTGTAAGGTTAATGTTTGTGTAACTGGGGAGGAGAGGTCTGTGCAGAACAAAACTGGGGTCACCACCTTGTAGGACAAAGAGATCAATCCTAGATGGTCACGGGGTGGGTTTTTTAACTCAAAATAACCGTTTTACACTACTTTGCAGTCAGTGAAACCAGCCGTGTTGGGATTGAATGTCTGGGAGGGACGATTTTCCTGCCTCGGTGACTCAAATTGAGGGACTTGTCACAAGAGCCAGCGCCTGGGTCAGTCGGGTTCAACCCTGTGGGCTTGAGTCTGGCCAGTTCCTCTTTCTGTGGGACCCAAAATTCCCCTCTCACCGGGAACAGAGTTGGGTAAAGCTGAACACTGGCAAAAATCGGAATGGAATGCAAATTGGGTACTGAAGTGAATATTTATTATTTTTTTTTAATATTATTGTGGGGGGATGGTAAGATATTAGTACCGCTTTGTAGCGTGTGGCTTTAGGCAATTAAGAATCCCACCTCCGCTTAAATATTTCAGGAATATTAATGCCGTCCTCCTACTGAGCTGTTAATTGGGTGCCATCACTTCAACCACCTTATTTAAATTGGGAAGAGCTCTTAATAAATGGCAAACGTCGGTGTGAGACCCGTTGTGTTCAGTGTGCTGAGAGCAGGATGCTGTGCCGGCACCGTTCCTCCTCTTCTCGCAGGCTGAGGCAAAACCTTCAGTTTGTGAGTCTTTGCTGGCCTTTGGCATCTGAGCTGAGATGTGGGGTTGCCCAGATTCCACGTCACTGGTCCGACTGTCCGTACCGCCGTCCTGGGAGGGTCTGGAAAAGGCATCCTTCTCTGTCTCATGGTCTCACGACACGTTCAGAGGAGCCGCGTTGGTCCCAGGCATCATACAAGAGCAGGAGTAATTCAGATTTTGGGGTTTCTGGCCATGTCAGGTGCCTGGACTGAACTGGGTAACTTGAACCCGTCGGATTCTTGACTCGGGAGAATCTCAAAATGCAGCTCAGAGGAGGAATTGCACGTCCTGCCTCTGCCTGTGGATGTGGCTCAGCGTCAGAAATGTGCAACGGCTGGAAGCAGAGTAGGGATTTCTTTTTTTCCTCTTAATAATCTTGGGCTTTAGAAACAACAAATTCTGTTTTATAGATCACCGAAGTAAAATATGAGATCTTACCGTTCCGTTTCATAGAAACGAGATGAAATCTTCCTATCTGGGCATTGAGAGAAAATGTTATTTTTGTGGATTCACGAGAGTAATGTGAATAAAATCAGTTAAACTAGTTTTGGACCTTCTCTTTGGGATATATCCTGAGGTCCTCCGGCTTCTCCTACTGTGAGTTTTCCCTGGTGGGGCTGAGTATTTGTCTCCTCTCTGGCTTTCATTACCTTGTCCCCTTTCCCATTAGCTTTCCCTGCGGTGGAAACGTTCGTTATCGGAGATGGAAAAGTCTTGTTCTTTTCTGGGAGGTTCCCTCCTTTAAAACTGGGTACAAAAGCTGGCAGTTACGATGTTGTCCAACCTTTACTGGGAGGCTGCACCCCCGAAGGCATGATGTGGGCAGCAACAAGCAGTCCCTTTTTCTTTAAATTTAATTTAAAAAAATTAAAAATTAAATTTAATAATTAAAAAAAAATCGTTAAATAATAATTTAAAAAGCATCGCAAGTCCTTGCTTGTTTTAATTGTGTTTTAGGGTGTTGCGTTCCCACAGTGTTTTATAAAGCCTTAGGCCGTGTCTAGCAACAGGATCTCAACGTCAGGCGGGAGCTTGGAATTGATTGTGGAAAAATCCGCCTGGTTTTTGGCTGTTTTGTTTTGTCGTTCCGAAACCAGCGGGGACCCGTCGCTGTTACACCGCGTTGAGGCACAGCGGGTTGTTAACGCCGTGTCCGATGCCTCTGCTGTGGTTGGGCTGGAATTGCAGGTTGGGAGCAGAGGTTTGGGATCACCCAGTTCGTGTATTCATGATTTACCAAAGCCTGCTGGGATCTCTGGGATTCCAGAAAGACAACAACGACAACAAAAAAAGGATCCAAAGCTTCATTTCAGCGCTGAGTTTGGAGAAGTGGCGTTGAGTGGAGCAGATGGCTCGGACCAGAGAGCGAGAACTTCTCGACTGATGGTCGGAAATCTTTAATTTTCTGCCTGTATTTGTGAAAGCCCTGGATAACTGCAGCTCTGTGTCTGTGTGGATTTTGCCTTCATGCTGCAAGTCAACAGATTTTCTGCTGCGGTGCCCCCCGAGAAAGATGACACGTTGGGCTGCTGCTTCCAACCTGGCTTTGGGCCCCTCTGGATGGAAACCAGCTGTTCTCCGTCCCTTGGGGATGTGTTAAATGTCACTTGTGCCATCTCCTGATGGTTCCTGTCCCCTTACCCTCCACCCACCATGGTCCTGGTGGAACATCTGGCCATGGCAGGATCCCCATCCCTCTTTTGGAAGGTACCCACGGGGATTTCTGGGCTCTTGGAGCGATGCCCTTATCCAGCCCCTGCCACAAGCTGTTCTCATGAGCCACCTCTTTCCTTGCAAGGGGAGGAAAAAGGGGGGGTTCAGCCCCTGCCTGGCTGCTCCGTGCTCAGCCTTCAGGCATCTCCTGGGTTTATTTCCAGGCTCTGCAGCTGGTCCTTCCACAAGCCAGCAGCAGACAGATACCCATCTTGGCCAGATTGACTCTCCCGACCGCATCCAAGCTGTTGCAGGGATGCTCCGTGTTTATTCTCCGCTGACCCATCGTATCCCACCAGCCCAGCAGCGTTGAACCGGGCTGTAATGGTCTCTGGAATTTTTACCGATATTTTAGAGAGGAATTCTCCTCGATGAAGAGGTGCCGGGATATTTCTGCTGCCCATGGTGAAAAATAGAAGGAATGTGCAAATCCAGCGTCTCGGTGGGTCTTGTGCCTTCTAAGTCAAACATCTCAAACGCGTTGATTGCGTTTAAAAATCGGGAGTGAGATACGAGGTAAAGATTTGTGTGGGTGGAATCCTCTAAATGGGTTCGATTTGGGCAAAAATTGAATTTCTGCAGTGCCAGCTGTTTTTTCTCAAGTTAGGGCTGGTTGAAAATTGCCAAAGCACAGCCCGGTTGAAGGACATTTTGGGCCTGTTGGCGGCAGGTTGGAGTTGGAGAGAAGGAGGGTGCAGCGTATAAAGAAGAGTTGATTCGTTCCCCGATAGAAATACTGACAAAAAGTAAGGGGAGGTATTAAAAACCCAGAGCACCCTTAGGAAGTGACTGCAGGGAATCATCTTCTTGGCGTGGGGCATGTCACACGTGGGTCAGTACCAGCCTTTGTGTGCCTCGGGTGGAAAAAATCACTGCTTTCTCCTGTTAAAAACTTGTATTTCTTCTCTGGGGGCTGTTCCCGGATGACCAGAGTGCAAAAAGGGGGGAGTTCTGGCCTTGCCACTTGAGGGCAGGAGGGTGAACTCTTAAATAATGCGAATAAATCTCTTGGGGGGGGGCAAGGGAAGGGTTTTCTGGTAGATGTGACGTGAACGGACTGCACGCTCTTTAAAAATACATGTTGTGTGTAGAGCGATGCTCGTCTCCCCCAGCCTGGCTGGGGGGGGGGAGAGAGGGGAAATGTGCTTTGTCAGTGGGATTTTGGCTTTGTTTGCTCCAGTTTATAAATAAACGCCAAGAAAATGAGTATTTTTGTGGTGAAGATGGTTTTCAAGGCCAGGCATTTATTTATTTATTAAAAAAAAAAAGAAGACTCGTGGAAGACAAGCTGACAATTTAATGGTGTGTGATGCACTAATAAAAACGTCCGTGTGGTTGCGTTTAATCCCTGAAAGGAGAGAAGCAGCGGAGCAGATATCAGCATTCAAAGGGCGAGACGCGGGGCTTAAATGTATGCAAAGCCTCGGCGAGAGGGTGAAGAAATGTTCTGGCTCCCTCGCAGAAAGCTTCTGACAGGCACGTCACAGCTTTGAAAGTAAGATTTGAATTATTAGAGCCGCTTTTGTTTATTAAATTGAGCCTCCAGCAGGAGGATTACAGGGAGAAATACTGGGCGGGCTCAAGTTGCTTCAGTATAAATTTTAATGGGTGATAAAATTTACTTTATTGAGCTAATTCAGTAAGAAAATTTAAATAGATTTTTTTTTTTTAAGATCCAGGTGTGCATTAGATACCTAAAGAAATAGGCTTCGAGTGCACGAATAAGCCTCCTTTTATGGACTCCAGTTTGCTTTCAGCGACGGGTAATCCTTTTAAAACAAGACTTCTTCAAGGCAAACTCCAACAGAAGAGTTTTTGTTTAATTTTAAATTGGGAATGCGAGGGAAGGACGCGGAGAGCTAATAAGAGAGTAATTATACACGCTATTGCCAAGCTGGGGAAGGGCAGAGACCATTAAAATGCCATTTTAGGAGTTAATTATATGGTGTTCCAAGTCGATGCCGGTGTCCTGATTTCTCTTTAATCCACGTATAGCATGGATTTAGGATATTGCGTTCCTGATGTCTAATTTCTATTTTAAGGAACTTTAGGCCACTGTATTATGAAATACTGTAAATAATATATATATATATATAAAAAAGAAAATCTCCCAGCATCCCTAGGGTTTGTGCCTGTTGCATTCGATTAGGAAATACGCAAAAGCAATAAAGGAGATGGAAAAACCTTAGCAAATATTTTGGGATCGGCGCGCGAACCATAAATAAAGCATCGCAGTGGAATCGGGTTAGTTAAATCTCTTCTGAAGCTCATTTAATAATTCCAGAGCCTCGGCTGCCGCTCAGACAGAGCCAGCTGTAATTTGTTTCAAGGTTAGTCTTTGACTTCTCTTTTATTAGCTTTTGGGTTTAGATTCTTCCACTCCTGCGGCTTCTCGAGTAAAACTACGTAATGGTTGAGCTGAAACTGGGATCCTTCAGATGGGGGCTTTAAAGAGGAATTTTCCAGGGGTGTTTAACGGCTGGGCGTGGGGCAGCTGTGGGGATGTACCCTGCTGTGGGGCAGCTGTGGGGATGTACCCTTCTGTGGGGCAGCTGTGGGGATGTACCCTGCTGTGGGGATGTACCCTGCCGTGGGGATGTACCCTTCCGAGGGGCAGGATGGCGCTGGGGGAGCGGATGGAGGCTCCTCCGTGGCTGATGCGCTGCCTGGAGGAGATGCCATTGATGCTCCCGATCCCTGGGTGATGCCGCATGTCAAGAGCTGAGCCTTGAAATCCGGCAGCAGCGCCGTCTTCGGAGCAGACGGGACTCAATAAGAGGATTTTTACAGATAGAAAGGGGGGGAAATCAACTCCGATGGCTGTTGCAGATCCTTAAGTACTTCAATTTTTCCTTTTTTTTTTTTTTCCTTTCTCTCTACATCTCCCCTGTAGGAAATCGGAGAGGGCAAAACACTTTAAATCACCAACCCATGTCTTTTTGAAGTTGAAAAATCTGAGATGCGTTAGAATCCAGAGACCTCCCTTTGCTTAAGGTAAGAAAAGAGCAGATCCTTCCTCTTCCTGGCTTAATATTCCCTGGATTTGGTTAACTGGGGGCTGGGGTTTCCGTAATGTGTCTAAATGGTTAATATTCTTCCAGTTTAGTCCCTCGCAGCTGCGGAAGGCGTATGGCAGCGTGTTTGGAGGAGGTGTGTTTGTGCTGTTGGAGGGGGGGTTTGGTGTTCAGCTGAAGGGCTCTCATGCCTAAAACTGATTTTTCGGAGGTTTTTCTTTTCCCTGTTTGGATGGTAAGTAAGCTGGGTAACTTCTGAGGGATGCTGGGGAGGGCAAAAAAATCAGTATTTGTAGGAATTTGCTGAAAGGTGAGAGTGGGGGAGCTGTAGTTGTGTTACCATGGGATCCAGAAATCACTCCAGCGTGGGTATCAGTGGGGAATTATTCTGGGCAAGGTGGTGCCTGAGAACAGGTCTGTGTGCTCTTAGCCTCAATGTTTGTTTTTATGCGAGAAGTATGTTAATTACCATCTTCTTTATGTTATAGATCATTATTCACGCTGTAGCATGGGCTCGGGAGCGTGGAAGAGGCAGGATTTTTAACCTCTTATACTTACATAGGGACTTTGTATACCCTATAAAATACATATATTTAACCTAAAGCTTCGCTTTCTGTGACTCTAATTTTCAAGCAGGAGTTTCTCCTCACATTATATTTAGTGCTTATTTTTTTTGTACTTAAACAGTTTCTTTATTAGCTGTGGTGTCTCTCGCTGCACACGACTTTGGGAAAGCTAATTCCAAAGGGGAGATGAAAAAAGCGGAGGGTAGAAAATCTTGTCTGGGGGTTTCCAGCGTTCCCCCTGTCTTACAGCTGGAAGATAAAAGCTCTTTGGGAGCCGCTCTACCAGACACAGGATTTCAAAGCATTTCAAAATGATTAAAGGAAACTTTAAACTTCTGCCCAATAATTAAGACGTGCTGTTCTCGGGCGTTTCATCTGAAATGGGGTAAGTTTTATTTTTCAGGCTCTTGCGACCGCATGGGTTGAGCTCGGGGCGAGTCCTCCCGTGAATCTGCTGAGGTTTATTTCCGAATGGGATGTAGGGACGTCAGACCCGCGCTGCTGTGTGCGAGCTGTCATTTCCAATTACTTCGGGCAGCGGGACTCGTCTCGGGCACGGAATGCCTTAAATTCTCTCCTCGCTTTTGAATGAGCAGGAAAGAGCAGCCACGTTAGCGATTAAAAACCTTCAGCCAGAAGCAGGAAATGAATTTTTAACCAGACCGACAAACTTGTTTGGAAATTAAGGTGGTGTTTGTTGGGGGAAAAAAAGCATCCATTTTGTGTTGCTGCTCTGTGCCTTTGTGCAGCTGGAACAGAAAACAAATATGCTGAATCCCTGGTGGTGGGTTTTTTTTTTTTATCAGTTGCTTAAAACGTTCGCATTTCTATCACTCGGGATATTCTCTGAGTCTGCTCCTGAATTGTTTGACTTGTCAAACCCATCATCTTTCTTCAAGCTCAACTGATCGTAGAATATGCTTTTTATTAACAGCGAGGCAATAGAATCTGAGAGAATGCTCCTGTTTAGTAGGGGAATAAAGTTTTGCTGCCAGGTTTTAAATATATATCCTCTTAAAGATGCTTAGCAATCTGCTTATGTGAGCATCATGAGGTTTTATATTTAAAGTGGAGTGATTTTTTTTTTTTTTTTAATTTTCTTTAGGAGGAAAGTAGTTGAAGATCTGACTTGTGAGGGACAGATGAAATTAAGCTGCAGAAGCACTGATGGCAATCTACAAAGCTTTAATGTGTTAATGGAGTCTAGGCGTTATACGTATTTAGAAGCAGCCTAGATTGGATCCTGGAGAAAAAGCAGAGTTATTCATGGACTCCTGTCTTGATCGTCTTTTCCTGGAAGTGATGGATGCTGTGAAACAGGGGTTTGAAGGAATGCTAAAAATTATTTTGCTGTTGTTAGAACTGTATTGGATATTAATTGCCCTCAAGTTCAGTTTCAGTTCAAAAAAAATACAGGAGAGGGTGGTAGATGAAAGAATGATGTTTGTGAAATTTCCTAGCTTTGTGTAGACTTTTTTTTACTTTCATGAATTATTCAGATTTTCAAGTAAATACTATTACTGTATTTAATGTGTTTTAAATGACATCGCATCAGTTAATATGGTGAAGGAGAAGATCTGGGTGGACTGATAATTAATTTGCCAGGGGGAAGAGCAGCAGAGGAGCTATTGACATAGACTGAACAGTTTATGTTACAGGAGCAGGGAGCGTTTTAGCATCTGCTGAAAGCGTATTTTGATAGAGCGGGACTGAGGCGCTTTCTGGAGCCGGTGTCTCCGTCCCAGCGCGTTGCCTTGACCTGGCTGGAGCCTCTTGGATGCCCTGCAATATAAAGTAATAACTTATAGGCTGTGAGTGGGGGTTGAAAGAGAATAAAGAGTGAATGCACTGAATTTCTAGATGAGAAAGAGAGCCTGTACCACCCAGAAGAAAATAGGTTGGTATTAATTTTCTTTTTATGCTTGAACATTGAGCAGCTGTTGGACAGAAGCTTGAGGAGAATACTCTGTTCCTGGCCTTGGAGGGTGTTGGTAAAGAAACTTGGACAGTTTTGGTGAAAACAATGTCTTTCACGTGCCATCTCCAGGTCAATATTGCCCTTCCAAAGCAGCAAGAGCATTCTAGATCTGTTTCGGAGGCTGATGCCCTTCTGTGAAGTCTTCTCATCCCTGTTGATGGCCTCAGTTAGTGTTTCCAGAGCTGGTTGTTAAATTAGCTTTTTCTGTCATAATTCTGCCATGGTTTCTTGTTCCACTTGTGCTTCAGTGGTAACTGTTCAGCTGTAGTAAATAGGATGAAGTGTTTTTAGGGGGCTTGATCTATCCTGTATTTAAATAACTGAGTCTCTGTGCATCGGGGGCACCTGCTGAAGTTTCAGATCCCCTCTATCAGCCCCCTGGTAAAACGCAGGTGGCCTTTAGGCAGCAGAGGAGCTTTAAGCTTTTCGTTTAATATTTCTGCTTTGTGTTAGTTACAACTTCAGCCAACTTTTAACCAGCAGCATCTGAAACCCTGTTGTTTCAACAGGTTGTTGGGAACAAGGGGGTGTTTCAGTCCCATGACTGTCCCGGCACTTCAGCTCCCAGCTCATCAGGCGCTTCTGGGACCTGCTGCCCTGTGCCAGGGTGGAGGGAGATCATTGCAACAAGCCCTTTAATTGCTTCTCCGGTGACCTAATTCCCTTGCTGGAACCAGATGCATAAGCTTTCCCTTCCTCCTCCCTATTCTATGATGGTGATGGAGTCTCGATGGGCACATCCAGAGTCACTTCCCCAGTGGCGTAGTTTGGTTTTCTTATTTTTTTTTTCTCCAAAGGGCCAGCTTCTGGTTGGAAATTTCCACAGACTCAGTGTGTTTTGTGTCATTTCCCTGCGGAGGTGAGAGGGGCTGTGCCCAAGCGTCCTTTTCTGTAGCTTTTCCCTTTCTGGAAATGTCACATCAGCATATTTTATTACCTTAGTGTGGGAATTTGTTTCTCCAAGCAGATGGCAAAAAGGTGGTCCGGTTAATTTGTACCTACTTGAAATAAGTCACTAAATGTGCATTAAACCACTCATTTATTAGGCCAGAGTATATGACTCTTGGATAAACAGTGATGTTGCATGACAAACTCAAAACCACTGAGGAACTGGGCAGGAATCTGCAACTAAACCAAAACCAGAGAAAATGTTAAACTGACTTAGAACTGTGGGAGCCTACAAATAATCAGCCTTTACAAAGAAGGGTGGTAGCCATTTGCAGTGAGAAAAACTTGTCTCACATAGAATTTTTCTAGAAATTCAGCATTTCTCCTATGAAACCTCCTTGTGCTGTTTGCTCGCAGACGTGGCTGGCGGCGTGATGTACATCTGATGGCCACTGAGGTGATAAAAGGTGTATGGTGGCCTTTATTTGCCCCTTTGGGCATGGTTAGGGGTTGTACCCAACCTCTGTCATTGCAAAAAGATTTGCTGTTGCACTCAAAAACCAGCCTTTCAACTGTGTCCTTCACAGAAGGTGAAACTGCTGTGGTTTTTTTTTTCTTCTTGGAGAAACACCTGGCAGAAAGAGGTAAAATTACTTAATAGTTAACTAGCGCTAATTACTAACTCTGTGCCACCTGCAACAAAATAGTGTTTGTTTTCTGCCCAACATTTTGGGCTTGGTGAAGTGTTTTCTTCCATAAGCAAGTGGTTTTTCTAATGCTTCGGTAGGCACCAGGCACAGCAGAGATGCTGGTTCAATTCTGCCCCCGTGTTCCCGTTGCCTGAGGAGTTACTAAGGCTGTGGGTGTCCTGACGAGAGGAGCTGCAGCTGCAAATCTGCCTTTGTCTTCCTGCTGTTCCCGCTTTGGCAGAGTGTCTCTGAGCATTGCCAAGTGGTAGAAATTGAAGGGAAACTGGTCCAGTAGCCGCCTGACGGCTGGGAGATGTTGCCATGCCCTCTTGGAGAGTATCTTGGAGTTGTGCAAGCAGTTTCTCAACGGCAAGGGTTGCATCTGATGAAACGAATGGAAGCTGAACCAACAAGAATAGCAAAAGTTGAAAATAGTTTTCGGTCGTGTGTATTAAAGCTGATGTGCCCAAACCAAGTTGTTGAGAGTAGCTCTTGCTGCAGCCTCCAGCAGTGGGTCCAGGGCAGCTCGATGGTGACCCCAAATGGCTCTTTGGGTGGTTCTCATCTTCTGCGACCTGGCTGGAAGGATAATCCATGTGGTACTTCTTGGTTGGGTTTTGGCTTTGTTTGGGGTGTGCACAGGCTACAACCAGAGCGTGGGGGACCTTCCATCAGCCAGGCACCTTCCTTTGGGTGTGGGGACCTCAGTAACTCCAGGTGTTGGTACCGGAGAAGAGAAAGGGACATCCATCTGTCTTCTCTTGGCCAAAGCACTCCTTAAATTTGACACGAGAAGCAGCACAAATTCCTGGTACCCAGAGGAAATATTCTCAACAGAGTGTTTTAGTACATTTGTTGCATTATGAGGTTTCCATTAGTGCCAACTAATTATGTGGGCCATGTTGCATTTGAGTTGCAATTACGTTGACCGATGTACAATAATTAGCTTTAATACATGTTTCCGTGTGGAGGGGAGATTTAATTGCTTGCTGGTTTTTGACAAAGACATTGCTAGTTTCAGTAATTGGGTTTCCCTTGTCTTCTGCAAGTGACTCTGGAGAACTAGTAACCATTCGAATAGGAAGATGCAGCCAGAGATACAGCCACCGACAGTGTCTTTGAGATGAATCTGGCATCAGCTTTCTCTCTGGCAGCTTCACTAATGGCATTTTGTACCTCTTGCTCACCAGCAAATACTTTGTCTTCGCATCCATCTAACAACATTAAGCCTTACAAGTGCCTTTGCGGTAACGCTCCAGCTGAAATGGAAATGCTTTTGGGTCCAACTCCTTGGTCCGCGGTAGCTTCGGTTGATGGAGATATCTGCTTATGCATCTTGATGGTGGCCGTTAACTAATTTTCTATTAATTCATGTGTTTTTCATGGCAGGGCGATGCCTCTGGCTGCCTGACGTGGTGGGAAGGCTGCCTTGATGTCTTCCCCTCCGAAATACATACAGCAAGACCTGGACAGGCTGGAGAGTTGGGCAGAGAGGAACCTGATGAAATTCAACCAGGGCAAGTGTAGGGTGCTGCACCTGGGGAGGGATAACCCCCTGCACCAGGACAGGATGGGGGTGACCTGCTGGAGAGCAGCTCTGAGGAAAAAGACCTGGGAGTCCTGGTGGACAACAGGATGCCCATGAGCCAGCAATGGGCCCTTGTGGCCAAGAAGGCCAATGGCATCCTGGGGGGCATCAAGTAGAGTGTGACCAGCAGGTGGAGGGAGGTCATCCTGCCCCTCTGCCCTGCCCTGGGGAGGCCCCAGCTGGAGCACTGGGACCAGTTCTGGGCTCCCCAGTTTCAGAATGACAGGGAACTGCTGGAGAGGGCACAGCAAAGGGCTACAAAGATGATGAGGGGCCTGGAGCATCTCTCTTATGAGGAGAGGCTGAAGGACTTGGGTCTCTTTAGTCTGGAGAAGAGAAGGCTGAGGGGGGATCTGATCAACACCTATAAATACTTCCAACCCTGTATCATTCTGTGGCTCTGTGATTATGTGAAATATCAGGAACCTGCCTGCTTTCTGTCGTGCCCTGCAGCTGGTGCTGTCAGCGATAGTGGTTCCTGCCTTTCCTTGGTATCTTCCAGGCACCGTCTCTTCTGAAAATTATCAGGGATACAAGGAAAGAAGTCAAGAATGCTCCATTTGCATTATTAGTCAATGCTTGTAATGCGTAGAATAGAGATCCTTGTAATGTGTAAAATAGAAATGCTTATATACGCCTACAATACCAAATGCTTGTGGTTCTGCTTAAAATGTTTACTTTGAAAAGCCGTTTTGTGTAAATTTTCGGTGAAGCTGCTCCCACAGAACTGCTGCGAATGGCTTTACCCTGTCTGTCTGCGCAGTCTCGTGCTGCCACGCATAGTGCTGAGTGTGTTCAGCATGAACAGTGTAATCAGCGAAACGATTGTTAGTGCTTAATTGCCAACTGGATCTTTGCTTGTTTGCAGAATTTTTTTTGGCAGTGCCGTTGCTGGTTGCTCAAAAGAAAAAACACCCCGCAAAAAGCCCGTTTCTAAGAAAATTCTGCCTGCAGCGCTACATTTGTGCACGGCAGACCTATCAGCAGCAGCACAAACTTTTTAAAATAACTGAGGCAAGGCTAAAGGCACAACAAATATTAAGTACAGGCTTGTTAGAAAATTTCAGATGATGCTTGGAAGCGTGGCACTAATAAACCATTTTTATAGTGGCGCGATGAGTTCCATCTGCCAAGTGATTTAAGTGTCGTCATCTCAATAGCTCTTTTGCCTGGAGCGATGTTATATGTGGACAAGATTAATGATGAGGTATCGTATTGTGTCAGTCTCAAAGCGTTTTTCTTGATATATTTTCATTAGATTAATGACCTCATTGTGGGATAGACATCACTTGTCTATAAAGCAGTCGTTAGGTTTGTCTATAGGTAGATTGATAAAGTTCTCCTCCCGTCATGGTGGTTCTTCATCTTCCAACTCCATGTTCCTTTCGCTCGCCGTCACTCTGAGGGTGGTGAGAGCCTGGCCCATGTTGCCCAGAGAAGCTGTGGCTGCCTCATCCCTGGAGGGGTTCAAGGCCAGGTTGGAGGGGGCTTGGAGCAACCTGG
>JAOXJK010000069.1:41720198-41731607 GCA_025774025.1 Xenus cinereus
CCTGTGGGACCTGCTCTGGGTGGACCTGCTTTGGCAGGGGGTTGGACTGGATGGTCTCCAGAGGTCCCTTCCAACCCTCACCATTCTGTAACTTTGCAAGACACTGGGGTTGATGCTGGGGTTGTTTTTTTTCTATGAGACTGATCCAAAGCAGAAAAAGAGAAAGATTATGTATTCAGGAGCAGTAAGTTCAGGTCACAGCTTTCTGTTCTGTGGGTTGCTCAGTATTTAGAGGTTGAAGAAATTTGAGTGCTGCTTCTTAAAGAAGAGCTGATGTCCTCTGACAAGGTTAAAATTCAGTGTGTTGCAACAGGAAGAGCAGCTAAAATCTGCCTTGAGAAGTGGAGCTGAAGAAGATCGTTAGAGACTCCCTCTGGATTAACCTTGACTGTGAATCTGCGTTTGGAGCTGAGCATTGTCTCTCGGTAAATTTTTTATTTTCCTGAGTATAAGGAACTGCAGTGGAGAACCCTTCGGTCCTCCTCATTGAGGTGGAAGCGGGGAGGAGTCTTCGCTACAAAGGCTGCCGGAGAACAGCGTTTCATAAGGAAGAATGACACGGTATAGTCGGGATATTTGTGCAGGTTTATGATTTCTGGTGTTTAGAACTAATTTTATTGCTAGGACTTAAGTGGCCCAGCACTAATGCTGGGTGCCATTGCTCCCTGTGTGGGGAAACACCATCAGATGGGGCATCCCCAGCTTCTCTGGGCATCGCGTTTGATGCAGCTCGTGGTCAAATAACACCCCTGGGATCTGCTCCTGATGGAGTGGAGCCGCTTCTTAGGCTTGTTTGTGTTTGGTTTAAAAAGCATAGGTTTATATCATGGATGAAATACTCCCATCTACAAATATTGGAAGAACTGAGACAGCCTGGTGCTTAAAATATTGGGGTAGAATGCCTGTAAAACGTGGATTTGTTTTTCAAGCAGGGGTAGGTGTACAGAAGTCTCAAAAATGAAGAATTTGGCACTACAGTAGGATTTTAATGTCTGGTATTTCCTGCTGCCTTTAAGAATGAAGCCCGTTTGCTCCAGCTGGCAAAACTATTTCAGCTTAGACGTGGCCTTCCCGGATAGAGCTGGAAAAGAGAGAGGCACACGGTATCCCCTGGCCAGGTCTGCGTTTGGTCCCTGGTCCTGCACTGGGGCTCGGAATAAGAAATCTGGAGACTTTGCAGTTCTGTTTCTTCCAAAGAAAAGCTGTCTTGACTGATCGGCTTCGGATTGTATTTTCTTTGCTAGAATTTTCAAGCTACGAATCCTGCCAGGCCCGTGTTGGGTATAGAAGGCTATAATAATAATATTCCTTCTCTCCCTGTGCAACAGTTCTTTGCACTTTACTGACCTGCTTCTCTTCCCGACGAGCAAAGTCTTCTCTGAAAACGTTTTATCTCTTCTCAGCAGTTGTTCTGACCTTTCCTTCCACTGTGGTTTTCTTTTTTTTTTTTTTTTTGTCTGTTGGATGTTTAATAGTAATCACCCTCCTGTACTTAAAAATAAATAATTCACTGTCGTGGCTGTACAAAATAATTCATGGCCAAAGCAGTTTGCTATCGAGTAGCTTTCAGCGTGCTTTTTATCACTTCTCATTTTGTTCTGGCCTCCTTTTTCATCAGTGCTTCTAAGGAGCTGGGAAGTAGGATTAAAAAAAAGGGTAAAATAAAAGTATCTCACTCTCTTATACCTTATTACATGCCTAGATGTGTGCAGGGGCTGTATTCTAAAAAACAGAATTAAAGTTTCTGCTGTGCCTTGCGTAAAAGCCAGCTCAGCCTTTGCGGTGAACTTCAATAAAACCAGGATTTGGACGTTATCTCGGTCTCCCTGGTACCCGGCGCTGCTGCCTCCCAGTAATCTCTGGCGTGCTGGATATGAAAAAAATCTAGAAACAGAAGGTTTCCAAACACATTTGCCAGGGTTAATGCCAGAGTCTAAACATAAACGCTGCCGGGACAGGCTGTTATTGGGAGAAGGACGTGCCAGAAAGAGCTCGGTGCGAAGGATGGGGAGAGGGAAAGGCAGCTCCTTTTCCCAGAAACAGGCGGCTTGAGGATCCCAGGGAAGATGCTCTTCTGCTTGACCCTGGTCCCCATCACCTACAGCTCGGACACTGTTCCCTGGTCTGTATAATCTCATTTACAGACCCTTGGGAAGCGTTATTTCAGGAGCAGGGCCATGCACAGGCGCTGCTCAGTTTGTGTTTATCGATAGGTTCAACCACTGCTAACATATTCTGTGATGGACTTCGAGGAAAAGTATTTTCTGTGGTTTTTCTCGACGTGAACACCATGAGGAAATACCTATAAAAAAATTATAATCAAAGCTTCACAACTTCGTGGCAAAATCCTTTATTGAAGTTTTAAAGTGGCGTCGCTTATTGTTAACCCAGGTCATTACCTTCAGAAATAGTTGAAGCAGCAAAATTTCACTGAAACCTTTAATTCTGCGATTGAGTAACTCCTGTCAGGAACTCCTTCTCGGAAAACCATCTGTACTGAGCGGCAGGGTTTGCTAAGCAGGAAAAATGAGGCATTTTTAGCCAGTTCCTCTAATTTAAGCCAGATTTTATTTATTTCTTGTTAATTCCTTGACCTCTGTGTAGTGGAAGAAAAAGCCAGTGAAGTTGTACCTCGAGGATGTACGAGTACCATCGCCGCTGGTTTGGGCCAGTAACGACTGTAACCATCAGTGAACCAAAACTGGGAGGGTTTGGGCTTCCTGGGGGGTTTGAGCTTTCCGGGGAGATGTCGGTCCATGTTTACCAAAGTTTATCTGCTTGATAGAAACTGTGTGATTCTTACGGTGGGTGTCCTCTCCAGAAGAGCCTCGTGCCCGCTCCTTTTAAATGGTGACAGCGTTCGAAGGAGGAGGGCTCTTCTATTTTTATTCGAGGGCTGCCTGCGAGCAGGCACGCCGGCCGCTTGCCAGCTGTCCCAGTTGTAATTTGGAGCCGGCTTGGGATGGAATTCTTGTCGGCGGCGTAATGAGTTGGCAGCAGAAGCGCCTGCCACCTCTGTCCCCTCTGTCACCCTCTGCCAAACCCCCTCGGGAAGGAAACCACCCCCCCCAGGCTTTCCCGCTGGCACGCGGCTTGCACGTCGGGCTCCTTGACGGCAGGAAGAAAATGGTGGTGTTTGAAACAATCAGGAATTTTTTATAGTGGAAAGTCCTAGAGGGGGAAGTTGGTGAGGAAGAAACGGGAAGTTCAAAGCGAATTTGGGGGCTTTCTGGGCAGCGAGAAGAGTCAGATCTATGGGGGCCCGGGGCACTGAGCTCTGTTGGCACTGGGGTAGAAGATTTTGCCTTTTCTGTTCGTGTCAAAGGTCTCCCGGAGCATATGCTGAGGGCAAAACGGATAAACACCTTTTTTCAGAATGAAGAAGGCTGGTGCTGCTTCAGCTGCTGGGTATTTCCAGCTGTTATTTCCCAGTTCATGAGGAAAGCGAAGGAGACGGCTCGATGTCGCGCCTGGGTGACGGCGTCGTGTCCTTCGGTGGAAGAATTTAGTTGGGGAATGTAGTTGCTATTGCGTACGGAACCGCAGGAGCCAACTTCCAAGTGTTTCTGATGAGTAAAATGTAAAAGCAACAGCGAAAAATCTCATTTGGATCCTGGGCTGTGCGTTCACTTGCCGTTCGTTTCCAGGGAAAACACGTGTGGAAGGGGCTCTGGCGGAGAGGGGGCTTTTGATGTCGCCCCCTCGTTTCACAAATGAGGGAAACCAAGCGTCAGGCTTTGCATTTTAGTTCACCCAATGTATGTTTTCGGCATAAGGTAAGCAGTAAACAAGAGACCCAGGTGACTTCCCAGGGCTGGACTGGGGTAGCCACGTGTGATGTGCAGAACTTGTCCCAAAGCAGGGAATAATATCGGGCTGCTAAAAGAAGACATGGCTTTTTTTTCTTTGGTTAAAGCTGTTTTGTTGAGCACAGGGTTGATGTTATTCTTTAAGTCCTGTTGCTCTGAGCCGTAGACATGCAAAGATATATAACCTCACGATGCTTTATCCTGCGTTGTTGTGGTGTGTGCACCTTAAATACTGATGTTTTTTGTATGATTCATAAATCCAGCCTAGAATTAGGTTGGAAATCCTGTATCTATGCCTTGAAAAGCAGGTAGGGCTTTTTTTTCTTTTTTTTTTTTCTCTAAAAGACCCTCCAGACTTTAGTGCAGGTGTGTAGGTTTGATAGCTGTTTGCTGTGCTGCGAAAAGAGAAGCAGGAGGGGAAAACTCTGCTTTTTTTTTTTTTTTTGGTGTCTCACCAACCTTAGAGGTGTATGTGCCTAACGTTGAGCTGCAGAAAGGGATTTCCAAAGTCAATGTGTTCTGACTTTTTAAGGCTAAATAGACCATGAGTTACGGGGCTTATCTTCTTTCCAATGCCATGATCAAAATTTAGATTGCTGCCGCTGGACTGGATCAGTCCTCGCATTAAAGGAATTTGCCTTTCCGTGCTGGCCTCCTTTCCCTTGTAGTTTGACTATTCCTTGAGTGTGCCTCAAATGTAAAATAGCTTCCCACCTTTAAGATAAAGGTTATAACGATTGAACCAGCTGGCAGGCTTTCTGTCTGCAAAGTTGTTCAGGATATAAATCAGTGTGTTGGTCCATTAGAGATAGTGCTGCCAAAAAAAAAAAAAAAGTGTCGTCTTCACGTTTCCACAGTTATTCTGCGTAGAGGGAGCTGGCGCCCGGGTATTTGGGGATACGATGTGTTGCGAGGATCCCAGCTGTAATTGTAGCTGTTAAATGTTCTCATTCCAATAAGCAGTTAAAGTAACTTTTGGACAAAAAAAAAAATCACTTTCTGGGCTCAAATGCTTATAGTTTAGGAAAGGCAGAGAGTTGCAGTGCTGGTTGCTGGGTACCCACACTTCCACGGCACGTGTGTGCCAGAGAGGGGACGGGGATTGATATTCACTGAAGGTTTTGCCACTCTCTGTCATCAGTATAAAATGCTTCTCTTTTTTTAATAAGTCAGTAACAAATAGGAGCTGACACGATAATGTAATCGTTGCTGGAGCCGATGATTAAATGTGATGTGTGTGGAGACTGCAGGACTGGAGATGCTGGTAACAGAGATACTGCCCAAGCTGGTTTTAGGGATAAAAACGGTGTTAATCAAGGTATTTCACTTTGGTAAAAGCATGTGGCTTATTAATGTAAATAATTGGTCAAATTTGACTCTTATGAACCCTACTGTTCTTGGGGGGAGCTGGAGCATCGCCCCTGGGTCCCACTGCCCAGAGACCCGCTGGCTGCTGCAGGGACAAGGGTGACAGGAGAGAGAGGAGCGAGGAGGGACGTCTGCTCGCTCTTACTTTCTTGATGCAAAAGTCTGCTTTTTTTTCTTCTTCAGGGCTGTGATCAGACGCCTGGTTATGAGGAAGTTATTAACGACCCAGAGGAACAAACCCACCCAATGGCTCGTTTTTGCCAGCCAGGCTGCACGGAGGGATGGAGTCCATGATGTGTCTGTGCCCACAAAGCAGCGGGTGCTGCCTGCAGTTGCCTTTTTTTTGCTGTTTTTTGCTTGCTCTGAATGATTAACCCACAGTGAGTCCTTTCCTGACCATCCACCCATCGCATCTCACCAAACAGCACTGTGAAGGAAAAAGGTGTAAGTAAGGGGCATCCCCCATTTGGGTTTGTTGTTGGGTTTGTACTTTACGGGGACAAATAGTTGGAAATGGGGCATTTTACATTGTTCTAGGAAGGCAGAAGAACTCACAGCTCTAAGGCCTGGGCACAAAAGCAGTTGGAGCTGAAGGTGGGAGCAGCAGCATCCAGAGGAGGACAGGTTTGGGGCTGACCTGCTGGAAAGCAGCTCTTCAGAGAGGTACCTGGGAATCCTGGTGGCCAACAAGTTGACCACGAGCCAACAACGTGCTCTTGTGGCCAATAAGGCCAATGGTCTTCTGGGGTGCATTCAGAAGAGTGTGGCCAGCAGCTGGAGGGAGGTCATCCCTCACTAAGCTCTGCCCTGGGGAGGCCACATCTGGAGCACTGGGACCAGTTCTGGGCCCCCCAGTTCCAGAAGGACACGGGTCTGCTGGAGAGAGTCCAGGGAGGCTACAGAGATGATGAGGGGCTGGAGCATCTCTCTGCTGAGAAAAGGCTGAGAGAACTGGGGCTGTTCAGCTGGAGAAGAGCAGACTGAGAGGGGACCTCATCGATGCTGAGCAATAGGTAAAGGGCTGAGGGCAAGAGGATGGGGTCAGGCTCTTCTCAGTGATGCCCCAGGACAGGATGAGGGACAGCAGACACAAACTAGGACATGGGAAATTCCATCTGAACATGAGGAGGAACTTCTTTGCTGTGAGGGTGGCAGAGCCCTGGAAGAGGGTGCCCAGAGAGGTGGTGGAGTCTCTTTCTCTGGAGATATTCAGACCCCACCTGGACACGTTCCTGTGGGACCTGCTCTGGGTGGACCTGCTTTGGCAGGGGGTTGGACTGGGTGGTCTCCAGAGGTCCCTTCCAACCCTCACCATTCTGGGATTCTGTGAAAGTTGCAGTCACAGCCATGGCCAGTGCCATCCAGAAATGGTGCTGTAACCCAGCGATGCCGTGGGATCTCCGGTCCTGCCCCAGGACAGAGCTCTGCTCCCTGGAACAATATGGTGAGGCTCCTCCTGAGGGTCTTCTCACAGCCCTTAATGCCGCTGCCTTGAGACCTGCTCAGGCATCGATTCCAGAGCCGAAATACGAGAGAAACTGATGGAATGGTTTCATCTTTTGCTTCATTAATCTGTGTGGTAACAATATAATACTTGATAGCTTGGAAAGAGGCAGCGTGATGCCTCTGTAAGCAGCAGCCAGTTTTTGGAGTTACTGTTTGTGCCATTAGTGAGGGGTTTAATAGCTTAATCCAGCTGGAAAGCGAGTAGATTTATTAGACTGTACAATAAATGGGTCATAATTGCAGCAGCAGTCCCTGCTAACTGGTTTGCCTGATATGGCATGAAAATATGATATACAACTAAGTTCACCTCGAGTTTTGTAGTGATGTTGTGTATTTGATTTAGTAGAAAAACGAAGGCACCTCGAGAGTCTCCTGATAGCCCTCGGCAGAGGCTGGGACTGGCCGCCCGGTCCCAGTGCCTCCGGGGAAAGAAACATGGATAAACCCGTTGTTTGCAGCGCAGAACAAGGGAACACCCTCCAAGCATCTTAGAAAAAACACTTTTTCTGTCTAGTTTAGATTTCAATTACTCTTTGAGCGATACTAGATTATTTTTTTTTAAATTAATACAGGCTGACAAATGCTTTTTAAAATGTGCAGCGTATGCAGGAGTTAAGAAAACCGGTGGTTGTGTCTAGGACCGGCATGAAGAGATGTGGTGTGTTCCCCCGGCTCCATCGCACACCGCCTTAGGGCGTCTCACTGTGGATTCCTGGAAAAATCGAGGTTGCAGGGGACATCTGGAGATCATCTAGCCCCACCTCCTGTTGAAAGCAGGGCTCAGACTGGGTTATCCAGCTTGAAGCAACTCGTCCCCTTCATTGCAATGAAGCGTGCAAGTTTTTTCCAATTTTCATATTTTTCTTTTTTCTCCAATATGAGATGATAAATCATTCCTGATTGCATGGCAGTACAAGGCCCGTGTGTCACTAAAATCCTGCTGTTGTGCGGGGCAATAGTTTATTCTGATTTATTTTATTTGGTCTGTCTGTCCAGGGGCAGGAGAAAGATGTCTGTCCCCCTCGGGAGCGGGGTGAGGGTGGGTGCAGTTGCTCCTTGCATCTGGAGGCAGAAGCTAAATCTGTTTGAAAACCTTGAAAATTGAGTATCTTCGTGGATACCAACACTGGTCATGCCTGATCCTAACTTAGATGAAAATTTCAGTTTCTAATAAGAAACGGTAACATCAGTATCCATAGAAAAGTGCTTTGACTTTTGAATTAACTACTGTAGAGCAACAGACTTTGCTGCCTTAATAATAATAGATGTGTTGATAGAAATAACACTGTATCAGGCTCTAATTGGGCTGGAAAACTGTCGGATAAGCTGCTGGGTATGGCTTCTTCACTTTATATTTTAGATCCTCTCCATCTAATCATCCCCAGATGGAGCACTGGGAGCAGTGAGGATTAGACATAAATCTGTGCTAAAGAGCCAGTGGAGGGGCTGGTAATCTCCGTTCCGTTACAGGAGATACAACTGTACAAACAGCAAGGAATGTAATTGCTTGTTTTTTCCTTAAGTGCTAGGAAATCTTGACGATGTGCCATGTCTTAAAATACTGAATACAGGCGCTGGGCAAATCCAGTATAAATGGAATATTAGAAGTGAGGTTTGTCTGTTGGGCCCAGCTTAGCATTCGGATAAATTGTGGGCGTTGCCAGAATATTTTGAATGGGGTTTTTTCCCTCGATGCAAAACACCTCCAGGTGCGGTGGTTGGCAAAACAGTGCTAATTTGTGTGCGTGACGGGGAAGGAAATGCGTAGTGAAGGAGGCGATGGGAGGTATATCCACGGAGCCACCACCAGCTGATTGAGGCCGCAGGTAAAAACACGTTTGGGAAACACAGAGCCGTCAGAAACTCAGATGATTCATAAATATCACATTTTAAGACATAAGTAAGCTTTGGCAAAGGATCTGAAATTTTGATGTCGTTACAATTATCAAAAAGAATTTTCCACAGTTATTGAAAGCAATTCCGGAGTTCTTTGGTTTTTCCATTATCTAACGCTGTAATGCTGAGCCTAAATAGGATTTTGCTGCGTGGAATAAACAGGAAATGGGGGGGAAAATGTTCTGTCTGAAGGTTGGTGTGTAACTGAGTGTAACTTTTAGGTTTGAGCATATATTGGGGTTCTAGTCTTGTTGCTTTATTTTGTTAAATTGTGCGGTGTGTCTTCTCTTGAAATACTGAGTTTGACGTGTCTCCGATGGGCAGTCACTGTTCAGGGTGGTTTATTTTCCCCTGTAGTAAATGGCTTAGTCTGGCAAAGAGGCTTCAAAGTAAATAGGTAGCTTATCGTTATACAGCAGAAATCCCTGCTCTTAGTGGAAATACTGCCTTTTCTCTTACGGAGCAAACGCGGAGCTGGTGTGTCAGACCATTCCCAGACCCCTGAAACTCAGCGGGCAACTTCTGATTATTGTTTAAATGCAGAGAATTTAAATGCCAGCGCTTTAACTTGCTGCCAACCGGCGTGTTCCTGGGAAATGGACTTCGGTGTCTTGAGTCCTCACTTGGTTATTTGTTCAGGAAGAGCGTTTAGTATTTTTAACCAGCTTCAAAACACTTGGTGCTCTTTGCTCCTGCGAGCAGGGGGGTTGCAGGACTGTGGAAATGGGGCTCGTGCTGCACGCGATGCATCCTCCGGGGCCTTTAACTCCAGTTAAACGTCAGTCATCTCTGAAGGCTGGAAAATCATTGATCTGGTTTATTAAAAGCTGGTCCAGGCAACGTGAGCCAAAAAAGAAGTGACAGCACAGAAGTGGCCACCGGCAGCTCGTATCGCGTTTGTGTCACCCAGGGGAAACGGGTAAAGCCGTGAAAAATAAATAAAAGCACGTGGCCAGCAGCCGTATCCCTGTCCGCGTTCATCCGAAGCCACTGTCATCAGTGTCACCCATAACCTGCGCAGATGGGACCTTTGGGAGCTGGGAGAAAGCTTTAAATAATTCTTGCCTCTATCCTGGGTAAAAGGCATCAGCCCTTTGGCAAACTGTTGTGTCCGGTGTCACCACGCGCCACTGGTTTAATAGGTTTTTAACTCTGCATTCTCAAGTAAGACTTGAAAACCACCTGAAGATGTGTTCTTTTGGGGGGGCTCTGGGCATCTCCTTCCCCTTGAAATAGGCTCGGGCTGTGGTATGAGCCCAGGAGGACCAACGCAGGTGATAAAATGCTGCGGTGGCAGAGGGACAGCAGCAGCGCTAGCATCTCCCCCCTCTGCAGAAACCAAATCTCACTCTTGGAAGCGAGATCGGGGTGGTGAGTCCCAGGGTCGCTGCAGGTTACCCCCTTCCACGCCATTCGGTTTAAAATGAGTTCACCACAATTAAGACAGGGAAGGCAGAAGTGCTTTTTGCGGCGCATCCTCCCTTTCCCCTCTCCCTGGAGGCGCAGACGGGGCTTCTGTTCCCGGGGAGCTGCATCTTTTCACCTGGAAGATACCCCCAGGTCCTCCTGTGCTGAAAGTATCTCTTACAAACACAACCCCGCACCAGGGGACCACGGCGTTCCCTGCTGGATGCACAAACGGCCTGGATCGATGGTGGTGTCCAAGAGAGGAGCCTCCCATCTTCATGCCAGGCTTTGAAGCTGAGCAGTGACGAGGGAAGGACCAGGAGGGACCCCGTGCCCAGCGTTTCTGCCTGGGACTCCGTGCCCGTCCTCTGCTCCACCCCACGAAGCACGGCCACTGCTGGTTTTATGGGCTTTCATCAGGAAAAAAAAAAAAAAGTGCATTTTGCTCTTGTGTAAGGGCCATGGAAAGGCAAACCGCAGAACGGGAACTGGAAGTTAATTATTTTAGCTCTGTTTTGAAAATACAACCTGAAAAGGAATGTCTTAAACGCATCCATCTCTGCTCGCGAAGGGGTGCGGGGGATCAAACCTGCTCACACTGAAGCGTAGGGTTTACTAGAGAAGTTACTATTCTTCTGTTTCTAGGTTTTATTCTTTTTGCTTTCCCATTTTTTCTTCCAGTGCTGTTCAGACTAATCCAAGGGCCGTCCTATCCCCTGGATGTTCATGGTGGTGGTGGAGGAAGGGCATCTTCATTCCTGCGCTTGGAATTTTGCTCTGGTGTCTCAGGGTTTTCAAAAAAGAAAGGAAAGAGTCCTCTTATAGGTTTTTGACAGTAAATCAATCGTTATATTATATAAATATACATTATATAAGATGCAGTATTTAATAATGCCGAAGGATAATGTTGATAAGGACAGAAGTGAATGAAATGTCAGTGGTCGGATGAGCTCAAGAAAAGGCTCTGACATTCAGTTAAAATTAGGTTCAGCTTCAAGCCCTTTGGTAGATGCTGTGGGTATGAACAGCGCTCTGGACGTGTGGGAAGGATTCAGTGGACACCTCTGTGCGGGGAGACGTGGCATCGATCTCATCGGCTGCTCCAGCGGGAAATTTATCTCGAAGAGAGGAGGATGTGATCCGGCATCTGCTGGAATTCACCATTTCCAGATTAACGCTCCCGTGTAACTCCCACGGAGAAACCGTAATGAAACTCGAAGGGTTTATTGGGGTGGTTCTATCTTAATGGTTCTTGGAAAGCCAAAGAAATGCTAAATATCCTGGTAGCTTTCCAGTTAATTCCCACACCTGGAAGGGAGTGAAGGGGTGAACTGGAGAATCAGCGTTTGGGCTGATGTTGGTGTTTGTGAAAAGGAAATGGTCGAGTGATCATTGGAAAAGAATTTGTGTGTGTGTGTATATA
>JAOXJK010000069.1:41771774-41782479 GCA_025774025.1 Xenus cinereus
ACCTCCAGGGATGGTGCCTCAACCACTTCCCTGGGCAGCCCATTCCAAGGCTTGATAACCCTTTCAGTGTAAAAATTGTTCCTAATATCCAACTTGAACCTCCCCTGGCACAACTTGAGGCTGTTTCCTCTAGTCCTGTTGCCTGTGACGTGGGAGAAGAGACCAACCTCCCTCTTCTGCAGGGAGAGAGCAAAAGGAGCAAAAGCGACGCTGGCAAACAGTTTAAATCTGTTGGAAGGACTTTTTCATGTAGGACTAATTGAAAGGAAACCAGCCCTAAGCTAAGCCAGACACAAATGAATTAACTGGGTTGATTTACTTCAGACTTCAGTTGCACAAAAAGCAATGTTCCCCTATTTATAGAACGAAGGGGAAGCTGTAGATTGTGTATACGAAGTGGTGAAATGTCATGAAGGGTGGAAAAGTAGAAAGCAGGTCGAAGAGCAGTTTGTAGTGGTTTTGATCACTGCAGAATACTTTGTTTCCGAGTTCAGTATGGGAAATTCTTATAGGAAGTACATAAAGAAACCTTCAAGGGCTTAAATAAAATAGGTGAAGATTAGTTAAAAGTTTGGTAAACAAAGTTTTGCTCAAAAGCTTAAAATTCCAATATTTATGCAAGCAGGTGTTTTGGTTGAAAAATGACCAGGTTCATAAAAAAAAATAATATATATATATTGAAAACCAGTGGCTGGAAACTGAGGCTAGATGGGAAAAGACACAAATTTAAACCAAAATTATTAAATGCTGTAACGACCTGATTTTGGCCGTTGTGGGTGTTGCTTTGCTCAGTTCTTGTGTAGATGATGGTGGGAGCTCAAAGAGAAATTTGAGCTTGAAGCTGGAAACTGGGATTTTTCTCGTTGCTGGGAGGTCAGGCTTTGTGATGGTGCTGGTTATTTCTGGACTTGAGCTCTGTAAAAATGAGACTGTTGCTGCTCTTTGTTCTCGTGTGAGCCGGTGCAGGAGCAACCACTAAACCATGGATGAAAGGCAAAGAATAAATTTTAATCTTGACTAACCCCTGAAGCAACACCCGGGCAGAGGTGTGCGAGCAGAACAGTTACATTGGAGTAACTGCCCCTGTTCAAACACTGATATAATCCTAAAGTAGAATCTTTATCGTCCTGGTAAGCAGATGGAAGGCAGTTCTGAGGTAGGAAACAATGAAGCATTTTGAAGCAGTGGGCTTCTGGACAGGGATACTTAAGGTTTAGGATGATGTATCTTCTTTTCTTCAGACGCAGTATTCGTTTAAAGAAGTGTTTGGCACCCTTGTTGCTCAGAAGAAGCTTTTTGACGTGGTGGCTAAACCTCTAGTGGAAGATCTCATTCGTGGGAAAAATGGTGAGCTAGTTTTTGTTCCCTACCACTTTTTTGTATGTCTCCTGTGGACTTTCTTATATTGCTGTGATTTCGTGTGTCACAAGGTTTCTTAGCTCATCTAAGTAAAAAGACGTACACCTGTGTGTTTATTTGAGAATAGCTGCCCTGTGCAACGTTCTGTTGACCTTTGTTCTGATGCGTGTGTTACTTGTGTCAAGGTCTAATCTTTTTGCACACCGTTAACTGGAGAAGCTTTTCTTCTGCAGAAAAAAAGATGACTTATCCAGCTAAAGAATGACTACAGAAATAAATTAGTTTGTAGGGCTTGATGTCCTGGGCGGGGTTCCATATCATGGTGTTGGGCCTTGAAATGCCTGGCTTATATCAGTCTCCTCAGTAACACTCAAATCAACCTCCTGTACCTGGGACTTAGTGGCTTCCTTCCGTTTTGGCTTCCAAATGTGCTTTTCCTGGAGAGGACAATAGGTGCTGTCAGTTGGAGTTGAAGGAGCTGTCAAGGAGAGATGCAAACACCAGTGATGAGAGTGGCTTTTGATGGGCTGGAATCATTTATTGTTAACTGTTCAAAAAGAGTCCTTGTGTTTTCCAAATACACTTGACCCAAGAAAGACAGAGCATATGATTGTAACTGAGCTTTTTTTCATGAGACAGCAAAACATGACTGTCTGACTGTCCCTCCTAGGTCTCCTTTTTACATATGGCGTGACAGGCAGTGGAAAAACACACACCATGACAGGCTCTCCCGGTGACGGAGGACTCCTCCCGCGGTGTTTGGACATGATCTTCAACAGTATAGGACCCTTCCAGGCCAAGCGATTTGTGAGTAGTTTTGCACTGAGTTCTCCACCAGATAAAAAGTTCTGTTCAAAGTGTTTATCTCCTGTCTTTTAAAGTGCTTTAAAGAGAAAAGCAACCAAAAAAACCCGTCCCCTTGAGGTGTGAAGAGCAGGGCCAAGGAGGCAGGTGTAGTAGCTGGGACAGATGTTTTACAAAAATGTGTGGTCTGGCTGTCCTTATAATTGCCACTTGTTCTTCAATTAACTTTTTTAAAACAAGAAAAGGAAAGAGGAAGCTTCCTGAGTTATGGAACGAAATCCAGCCACAAGATACAAAATCCCCAGGAAACAGTATCTAAAGTATTATGGGAGAGGATGTGAAGCTTTTCTTGTGGTCAAACGTCTCTGGAGTTTTGGTATCTTAAAAACATTTGAAATAAGTCTTTTGCGTGGGAGCTTTTATGAAATATTATCTGGGAAATAGCTGTTTTCTGTCAGATGTACTTTGCATTAGCCAGCAGATGGAGTGGTAGTGAGGGCCGTGGTGTGTGTTTGTTGCCAGACAGTTTGATCAAATAACTGGTTTTGCTGGCCAACACCTTCTGTTCTCTAGTGTTTGTCGTTACATTGTCTGAACGCCCGATACTCCCTGCTCAGGTTTTTAAGCTTGACGACAAGAACGGTGTGGATGTCCAGTGTGAAGTGGATGCTCTGTTAGAGCGCCAGAAAAGAGATGCCATGCCCGTTCCCAAAACTCCATCTGGCAAGTAAGTAACTAGTGTAACGTGCAGAATGCACTTTTTAAATATAAATGGTATTCCCTTATTGTGGTTTTAACTTAAGAAGGAAAGATATTAATGGAAAATTAGTACATGTCATGTGGTTTGAGCCAGTGCATAATTAAGTATTAGGAGACTTAGAAGTGGGCAACAGAAGTTACCTTTTTTTTTTTTTTTTCTGTACCTGCTAACCCCTGAGTATTTGCCGAGTAGAGATACTGTGAAGTTAAACTTGGATATATTTATATCTTGCAAAATAGTGAGATTGCTGATTCTCTGGGAATTTTGCAAGGCATTTCTTACTGCAGCCTGGTACAGCAGTGTCAGATGATAGTTTATCTACTTAAACTTTTGAGAGTACTTTTTTTTTTAATCTTAATGTGTGGATGTGATGCTCCACTACAATCACTTATTGTGTGTTCAACAGGCGACAAGTAGACCCAGAAATTGCCGATATGATCAATGTGCAAGATCACTGCAAAGTGGAAGAAGTTGATGAAGACAATGTCTACAGCGTCTTTGTCTCCTATATCGAGATCTACAACAACTACATCTATGACCTCTTGGAAGAAGCCCCCTTTGAGCCTATAAAACCAAAGTGAGTTTTATGAAGACAGGTTACTCCTACCTTGGTTATGCTTTTGCGGGAACTACACTATGTCTTTGCAGCTGTAGTTTTGGTCAATCTGGCTCAATTCTTGGGAATTGCTTAAAAATTCATGTGAAAAAAGTGACAGCAAAGGAGTCCAGGTAATGGTATTTAAATGTGCCAAGTACCGATGGTTGTTCTCTTGGTGCTCCCTTCCCCGTTATAATGGGAGATTAATAAGCAAATATTTAATTTGTCAGGCAATGCGTTGTGTCTCACTGAGATTTTAAGTCTATTCCTGCTGTTCTGTGAGTAGTAGGTGACTGCAGCTTGAAGAGTAAGCCATTCCCTAACTGCCATTTTTCTCCTGGAAAGTGTATTGGATGACAGTTGCTATTTTGTTGTTGCTTTACAGTTAATGCGAGTTTGCATATTATTTCACTTGATGCCAATCATTTCCGTAGAAACAGAAATGAATAGTCTCATAAATGAAATTCTAGGTATTTTTTGGGCAGATGTGTGCTTGGCTGCTGTCAAAAATCAGTAAATCTTGAGAATTTGGGAAAAACGGTCTGCAAATTAAACTTGGAATATCTATTTTTTTGAATTCTAAATCCATTAAAGAAAACCCTAGGCTTATCCATGGGTACATGTGTTAATTAAAGAGTTGGCTGATTTGCAAAGACTAAGTAGAGCAAAACGTGCTATTGCTCTGAAACATTGAGAGCTGCCTCCAGAGTACTAATTGGAAATGACTTCAAATGTCTGTGAATGCTTTTGAAAGAAAAATGAAATGATTTGGTTTGTGCTTCTGTCCAAAAATCAGCCTGTGAAGAATCTTGGATTATTCCTATTTTTGGAAGCTACAGTGCATTACATATGAAAAGATTTATTTTAGACATGAGCTGAATGACTGAATATTTTTTTTAACCCTGTTTTTTTGGTAGGTGGAACAATTGCAACACTCCTCTGCGAAATGGTGACTTTATGTATGTGCATAAGCGGATTATTCCCAATATTGAAAAGCGAAATTTCCCTTTTAGTAGAAGCAGAAAATAAACTCGGGCTGATTCTCTGTCTCCTCTTGCTTTGCTGGCCGATCTAGAATGCTGTCGGAGCCGTCTTGCTTCTCTAGGAGTGTGTGCATGTAGAAAAAACAATAGCTGCCATCCAAAGCCATGACTTGCAGTGAGAATTGCCATTAAAAGTAGCTTTTAAATTAAAGCAGTAGTTGAAGTGTAACTAATCTCTGCTGAGTGTGTGTCCGTGTACTCGTACTTCCTCTTCCATCTGCTGTGTGGATAATTGGCATATTCAGTCTGAATTTCGTACTTAAACAAAAGAAAATTTGCATGATGCAATGTATTGTTTTAAGGAGACTCCACTCAATTTGGTTTTTTCTTTTATTTCCTCCCTTTCCTGAAGACCTCCCCAATCCAAAATACTTCGTGAGGACCAGAATCACAACATGTATGTCATGGGATGCACAGAGGTGGAAGTGAAATCTACAGAAGAAGCTTTTGAAGTGTTTTGGAGAGGTAAATCTTAGAATAGAACTTCTTAAATTGAGCCTGGATGTGTAACCCCTTATGCTATCACGCTGAAAACAAAACCGCCTTTGCCGGGTGGCAAGTCTATGAAATAAACCAGGTTTTTTTGGAGGGCTTGTTGTTGTTCTTTTAAACAGGTCAAAAGAAGAGGCATATTGCGAACACTCATCTGAATCGAGAATCCAGTCGCTCTCACAGTGTTTTTATAATTAAGCTGGCCCAGGCACCCCTGGATGCGGATGGAGATAACGTGCTGCAGGTGAGTCCCGGGACAGGCAGTGAAAGGGGAACTGTGCGGGTGTTTGTAGGTTAGAAATGGTGGGGGACCTGAGAGCGGGGCCTGCCAAAACAGTTACAGCAGTTTCATTTTGAAGAAATTCAAAATTATTAATTTTCTAATCCTAGCCAGAGTTGGTTGTCTTCCTGTAATGAAAGCAGGGCATTAAAACAGCATGCAAAGCTGCTTATTCCTTCGGTCTTTAACTCTGCTTCTTTTGAGTGAGAACTGTTAAGAATCCAAAACCTGGAGGATTTGATATAACAACTGCACTTGTTCAATCTTGTGGCCAAAACAGAAGGGATCTGCTAAAATTCACAGAAGCAGCCAGTGGTGCACAGCTGCTTGCATTAAGGGCTACAAAAACACCCTCACATGTTATTTCAAAGCATATTTTTAAGTGTACTCGCTGGTTCAGGGTTGGGGAAGTGGAGTGTTCCACCCCGTTAGAAGGAATATATTGCTAATAATTAGCCCAAGATAATTTGTTTTCTGTAACAGGAGAAAGAACAGATCGTTTTAAGCCAACTGTCTTTAGTGGATCTGGCTGGAAGTGAAAGAACGAACAGAACAAAAGCGGAGGGGAACAGGCTGCGAGAAGCAGGTACGTACGGCCCTCAGCCAGCCTGGGGGGTGTGTGCCAGCCTGTGCTCCTCGCAGCCCTGGCTCCTTGTGAAAACCTCCCAGGAAGAACCAAAGTGTTCACTTCTGATTTAATGACCCTAAATCCTCCAGTTTGGAAACCACAAGTTTAGCAGCACTTATTCTGCTGCTTAGATCGGTTGGAGCAGTTATCTGTAACGAATATAATTTAAGTCCACGGAATTTGTTCTTAAGTAAATTGCCGGATAATTCAGGAACGTTATCCAAACAGCTGCTTACAGAGTTTTTTGTCTTGTTTTCTTTTTTTTTAAGGTAATATTAATCAGTCACTAATGACATTAAGAACATGTATTGAAGTTCTAAGGGAAAACCAGATGTATGGAATAAATAAGGTATGCAGCTCATTATTTAATTATCTTTCCATTTGATGGAGATCTGGTGTAATGAAAGCTTACTAGATCTTTCGTGTCCTTTTATTTTCAGATGGTTCCATACAGAGACTCCAAACTGACTCATCTCTTCAAGAACTATTTTGATGGTGAAGGAAAAGTGCGTATGATTGTATGTGTTAATCCTAAAGCGGAGGACTACGAGGAGAGCTTGGTAACTTCCTTGCAGATTTTACTTCATTCCCTCCTACTCTCTTTTTCATGTTTGTCACTGAACTCTTGTACTTTGTTAGTAGATGAGAGGAATGATAAATTAGTTGCTTGGACAGGTAATCAAATATAATATTGTACGATAAATGTACCCTTTAAGTCTTATTTTTCCTCTTAAACCTTACAACTGCTACTTGCTTGTAAAATAGGAGAGGTTTCTCTTAATTACGGAAGTCCAAAGAGCCATATTGAGGCTCTTAATTGAGGCTTAATCCCCACTACGATGGTACTTGCAAAACCTTCAGCTCTCTGTGCAGTTGGTTTCATGGTTCCTTGGGCACTGGGTTCGGGGGGGTGTTACTGGGAAGGTTTCTGGTTGCTCCCCAGGATCTCAGCTACCTGGCTGGGAACTGCTGGAGATTATGGCTTGATAATGTCTCCTCTAATGCTTTTATTGACGTAAAGTATCGCTTTCAAATGTCTATTGAGCTGCTTCTGGTTAGTTTTGCTCTTGAGCTTGCTTTTTTTTTGTGTTCCTTTGTAGCAAGTCATGCGCTTTGCAGAAATGACGCAGGAAGTGGAAGTTACGAGACCCGTGGACAGACCGCTCTGTGGCTTAACGCCGGGACGGCGCTTTAGGAATCAGGCTTTCCAGGAGGAACTCTCACGGAAGCTGGAGCTGCGGGGCGGCCCCATAGACGGAGGTAAATACGAGAACACCAGGTGATTACAGCACGGGCGTTTTTTGCTGTTAGGAGTTGAAGGGTATTTTAAAACAAATTATTTGAGCCTTGAAAGTGCCAAAGGAACTTCACTTAATCGTGAACCTTTGCAATAGGTCCTGCTGTTTTCATACCACGGTGCTACTTGCAGTGTAAGCTCAGTTCCTGTGTGTTATTGGTGAGGAGTTGAATTCATGGTCCCATTATTGGAGCCTCTGAAAGGAAATTGTGCTGGGGATGATACTTGGATGTTCTTGGATGCTTAGGGCCCACTTTAGAAATCTTTAGAGTTGCCTGGAGGTGTATTATAAAGCATTGAATCAAGAATGTCACATTTAATCTTTTCTCAGTACTTATCCTCTCTTCTGAAAACTTCTAGTTCTCATTAATTATTCTAAGTTCCGTCTGCTTCGTGCTACTGTGGGATGGATGATCTGTGGCTGTGCGTTGTCAGATGGAATTTCTCTGTTCTGTAACTTCCTGACAGACTTCCTTGGCTTTAAATCTTACAGAGCCAGAAGAGCAATCTGTTTTAGAAACGTTTCTGCAGAACTTTCCTCCGTTGCCTGCATGTGAGCTATTGGATATTAATGATGATCAAACACTTCCAAAGCTTATTGAAGTCCTGGAGAAACGCCATAAACTACGACAAATGCTGTCAAAGGAGTTTTCCAAAGCTGGTAAGTGTGGAGCTAGATTTTTTTTTTTGGGTGACTTCTTACTACTCAAGGGTCTGTTCTGTACCACCATAAAATAAGTGTCTTGTCTAGATCAATCATTTAAAAAACTTTTTTGAGGTAACAAAATGACTGGTAGCCTCAAAATGGTAGGAGAAGAAAGGAACTACTTTTGATATGATGGAGATACGCTGAGAAGATAAAATATATCAATTCTCTTGCAGTGCTTGACTTGAAAGCGATGCTGCAAGAATTTGACTGCAGTGTTGCATCTAAGGAAAACCAAATTAAAGTAACGCTGTCTGACAAAGAGAAAACAATAGCGAGACAGAAAACGGAGATAGAACGCCTGGAGAAGAAAATCAAAACTTTGGAATACAAGGTGAGTTTTTTTCGATGTCTGAAGCCAGGCACGAAATGCACTTTTCTGTGTACCATTTGGCAAGTTTCTTGACATTGGCGGTCGCTTGCGAGATGGATGTTAGAAACAAGATTAAAAGTGTTTTGTGGGGAACTTTACTGAACACTTTCAGCTTTTTGGCTTTCTTTTTGACACTTCTTAACACCTTAAAATGGGTAGTTTATAAGAAAATTGTAAATTCTCTGGAACTTTTCAGAATGTGGACTATTTATCTGGATATATTTGCACATTATCTGGATATATTTGTACAACAGCTAATATATTCTAATCTACATTAACAATCAAATAGAACTAGCAATTCTGGGCTTAGATGGTTGCACTTCTAAGAAACAGAATCAAGTCTTCCCTCTCCTCCTCCAGATTGAGATTTTAGAGAAAACTGCAACCATTTATGAAGAAGACAAGCGTAATCTTCAGCAAGAACTGGAAAGCAAGAGCCAGAAGTTGCAACGTCAGGCTTCCGACAAGCGGAGGTTGGAGGCACGATTCCAAGGCATGGTGGCAGAAACGACCATGAAATGGGAGAGAGAGTGTGTAAGTACTGAGGGGGGTGTGAGGGTTTCTCTTTATCCTCGTGTTTTAGAATCTGGAAAGTCTTTCTTTCGCTTGCAATGTCGTTATTTCCAATAGCTTGTATCTCAGTGGGGAAGAAATTCATTCCATGTGGAATATGCTGCTCTCTCCAAACTTCCAGCACAGTTCCTTGTGCTTTCGTGTGAGGTACTTCATGCTTTTCCTCGCTTGTTTTTGTAGGAGCGTCGTGTAGCAGCAAAGCAGCTGGAGATGCAGAACAAACTTTGGGTCAAAGATGAAAAGCTGAAGCAACTCAAGGCCATTGTTACTGAACCAAAAAAGGAAAAGCCTGAGAGGCCTTCGCGGGAGAGAGACCGAGAGAAGCCTCTTCAGAGATCAGTGTCTCCCTCCCCAGTACCTGTAAGTTGCCTTTAAAACACTTCTTGATGCAGGGAAAAGCACATATAAGAATGAACTAAAGTGCAGTCACTTCTCTTTAGTGGTTAGAAAATAGTTCTCAAGCACAGAATTTGGGTAACTTAAGCTTTCTTTGATCCTCTGTCTCTTGTTGTATTTATCGGTGCTCTTTATTTGTGCTTGTACTTTCTAATGCTGCTAGTTTTGAAAGAACACCCCATTCCTAAAGCTGTCACTGCAACACCGTCCCTGTCCGAGCTACACATAGCTTGAATAGCTGAATTGGATCTCTGCACATCGTCAGCATTCATTGTTTTATTGCCTTAGAAGTTGCCAGTTCTGTATGTTCACTAACTTCTTTCCTGTTCTCTCTAGCCTTCTAGTAACTTTATGACTCAGGTCCCCAGCAGCCAGCAGCTCGGCAGCAACCCGCAGGTTCACAGACGTTCTCATTCTTGTAGCAGCATTTCTGTGGCATCCTGTGTTATGGAATGGGAGCAGAAAACCCCTTTGCACAAGCACACCAGTGGCACTCCCAATGCCAGGAGTAGACAACAGGAACCAGAACAAAGTAGAGACTGTAACACCTCAGACAGAAGGCGAGGGATGTGCTGGACTGGAGTCATTGAGGTTCCCAGGCGTAGAGATGAGCTAGAAATAGAAGAGGATCAATGCTGCAGGGTTAGTGCTGCTCCTCTCAAAAGCTAAACGTAGTGTTGCTTAGTCTGGCTCAAGTTCATCAGCTCCTCTTTTAATTGAACACACCTAACATAGATGGGAGTTCTCCCCTAAACATATTTCTCATGGCTTTCAAAGTTGAGTCTCACTCGCTCAGTAGAACGAGCAGAACGACTTCTTAACTTGATGTTTAGAAACTCTTTAAAAAGTAGCATGTGTTTTTCTTGCTAGTGCCTAGATAGGTCTAGTAGAGAACTCTGAAGCAGCAACACTTATTCCCTAGTCCTTGTGCGTTAACTGGTGTCTGTCTCCTCAAATCTGTCTTGCAGCCTGCAATTTCCCGTAGTCTCTTTGGGCAGCTTAAAAGGTGGTCTCACGAGCCGTATCCGCAAAGGTCTACTGGGAGTAGTGCTTGGGCAGACATCTCATTTGTGTGGCTGTTAACCTTCACTCTCTTAGAATAGTCTTCCCTAATTTTCACATCTGCCTTAAAACTGGGGGCTTTGCTTACAGCTGGGAGGTTTTTTCTTTTCCTCATTAAATTGATTGGTGCAAATGTTTGTGTCGGTGGTGTCTGGCGCAGTGGCTCAGGTAAATTGAAGAGAATTGTACAAGCCCAGCCTCTTGAGAGACCTTCAGGAGAGGAGGAGACTTAATCATGGTGTGATTCATTTCTGACAGCATTCTCACAATTCCTGTCGCTTGCTGGCCCTTTGAAGTAAGGGACGAGCTTTTAAGCGAATGCTATTACAATTAA
>JAOXJK010000069.1:42040809-42060372 GCA_025774025.1 Xenus cinereus
GGGGGCAGCAGAGGCAACACCGGTCTCAGCTGCTGATGCTCCCGATTCCTCGTGCGGTTCCCCCTCATCTTCCCCACGTACACGCTCGATTTATAGCAAGTGTGAGAAAGTGTCTTATTCCCAGCGTCAGGCGCGGGATGAGCGCTCCTGTTTGCCACATGTTTTGTTAGATCGTTAAGACATCAAACAGGCACCTAAAGGCGCTGCAGCTCGGCATCCTCCTCCCCGGCGCGGGGTGCTGGGTGCTGGGGGAGGCGCAGCGGGAGCCGGGAGCAGAGGGGGGGCTGGATCCGGGGGGAACCCCCTTCCCACCGCGAGCCCGTGGGCTCCCACCCTGCTCCGTGCCAGGGGCGTGAGCTCCCGTGGCTAATGAGGACCGTTTCTGTGTCGACATTATTACCTGATTCATTGCCGGGTGACACACATTCTCCGTGCAGTTCCTGTCGTTATTAAGATCTCTATTACCCGACCATCCAGGCATGAATCTGCCTGAAACTCCGGAGCACGGGATGAAGACCAACACCCACGGTTCTCAGCTGGCTCTCGCAGGGTGGCGCGTGATGCTGCCCTCTCTCCCACGCCTGCGCGAGCTTTCCCACCACGTGCTTTCCATTCAGGTGGCAGATTTCTGTCTAGGAGCCACCCATGCAGAGAGAGGACGCTTGCCCTGGGGGGCTGGCGCATCTGCCAGCCTCAAAAGTGTCCATGGGTGCCCCTTGCCGTGGTGCGAAGGTGGTTTAACGAGAGCAGGGGGGCGGCAAGAGACACGGCCAGTCCCGCAGGTCTGGCAGGAGAAAAGAAGGTGCCAGGGAGCGAGGGGAAGGGGACAAAGCCAGGCATCAGCAAGGCAAGAGGATGCAGGTTGGTGTCTGCTCTCCCACCAGGACACATGGAGGGCAGGGAGGGACCAGGGCGGTGACGGGACCTTTTGCAGACCCACGGATCCCTGGGGATGAGCATCCCTGGACCAAGGGCTCTGCCCCCGAGCCCCCCCCAGGCCTCCCAGCAGGACAGAGGGATGTGGGACCTGGGATGGAGCTGGCTGCAGGACGGAGGGACATGGAGGCGTCACAGGTCGGGGTCCCAGTGTGGCTTTCCCAGCACGTGGGACACCACAGAGGGCACGAAGCCAGCGTGGAGCAAGGAGCAGCGCGGCCCTGAGCGGCGTGAGCGAGCCAGCGGGGTCGGCTGATGCTCGCTAAATGTTTCATTGAAATGCTTAACTCGCCGGGTTATAAAAAAAACAGGAGAAAAACTGAACAATAAAAAAAAAAAAGCGGAGGTTTGCCTTAGCGATGCTGCTGGGAACTGCTGACAAAGCTGCTCCTGACAAAGCCCCAGCGGGGGGGGGGAACTGTCTCTTTGCTCTGCCTGTCTCCTGCTGAACAAGGATCACTTTTAATGGGCTGAATACATACAACATACAGCTGACAACAAAGATGTTAGACTAACCTAACAAGAGAGTGAAACAGAAACAGCACACAGTGAGTAATTAGAATCTAATTAATTTGCATTTCACAAGAGAGTCAGAGATGTCAGAGGGAAAGAAAAAAAAAAAAATTAAAAAAAATAATTCCCCAAGATTAAAGGGCTGGCGGAGAAGAGCGAGGGGGTGAGTGGAAAACGCTCGGCAGAGCCGGGGCCGCCAGGCAGCAGCCCGCGGAGCCGGTCGGGATGGGCAGGATGAACCGGCAGCAGGTGGGAAGATGACAGGTCTGGGAGCAGCGGCCGACAAAGGTGTCTGCAGGTCAGCAAAATCCCACCCGGAATACCCAAACAGCAACTTCTTCCCTTCAACGGCATCCCTTACTTTGCAGGATTCTTCCCCCCCCCCGCTGCTCGGAGACTCTGCCAGAGGAAAAGAAGGTGGGGAAAATAAAATGAAGATGGTGAGAGCATCCAGCTCCGGGAGGTGCTGGGAAGGCGGCGGCAGACGCGGCGCGGAGCCACTCACAGCGTTACCGACCACAGTTCTCCTCGCAGAGGCAGTTTCCTTCCCAAAATTAGTGCTTGCAATATGTTAATCTTTATGTTCAACACCCTATTTCTTAACGCTGGCTGTTCCCGTGAGGCAAGCCTTCCCGGATCTACATAACATCAAGGGAAGATTTACAGCTTGTTTCCATAATGATGACACCAGGCAGAAGATTATGCTGTCAGAGATGCCGGCACATCCACACAGGCCCTAGGGAAGAAAAACAACCGTCACCCCCCCGTAGTGCTACGTGATTATCGGCCCTGCCTATCGACAGCTGCCCAGCCAGCCCTGCCTGCATCCCTGCCTGCCCCCCTGCCTGCATCCCTGCCTGTCCCCCTGCCTGTCCCCCTGCCCGCCCGGTGGCTCTGCTCCCTCGTGAGAGCGGGTGCACGGGATGGAGCAGGCATTGAGGGAAACGTGTCTGGCTAAACTCAAATAACACCAGCCCGGGCTGCAGGCAGCTGCCTGCCCAGTGAAGGGGATGAGTTTGGAGACCAAGGTCTGCCGAGCCCCCACATATAAAGTCCCATTGGATTTTCACAGAATTATACAATCGTTTGGGTGGGAAGGGACCTCTAAAGTCCCCCCCCTCCCCCAGCCATGGACAGGGGCATCTTCAATTGGACCAGGTTGCTCAAAACTCTATCCAACCTGGCCTGGAACCTTTCCAGGGATGGGGCATCGACCCCCTCTCTGGGCAACCCGGGCCAGGATCTCACCACCCTCAGCATAAAAAATGTCTTCTTTATAACTAGGCTGAATCTACCCTCTTTTAGTTTAAAACCATTAACCCCTGTCCTATCACTATAGGCCCTGTTAAATGTCTGTCCCCATCTTCCTTATAAGCCCCCTTTAAGTATTGAAAGGCCACAATAAGGTCTCCATGGAGCCTTCTCCTTCACTGAACAACCCCAACTCCCAGATTTTAGGAGAAGGAGAAGGTGCTGCTCCCAGTTTTCCCTGGTCTGGGCCAAGGGCATCCATCTCCTCCGCAGCAGTAGGTCCTTCCACCCCAGCACCGTTCCCGGGCTCTGCCGTCGCTGATGCTTTCACAAACCCCGTGTCCAGCGCTGGGGAGGAACATCTGGCACATCTGCATGCCTTGAAGGGACGGATGGTGATATGGAGCAGGCTCCCTGCTCCTTGCACCCCCGGCCACAGCTCAGGGACCGTGGAGGTGGCAGCAGGAGATGCAAACACAAATCAGATGCAAACAAAATGCAAATCCAGAACCCTGCTGCTGGCAGAGGGGGCTGGAGGCAGCTGGGGGGGGTGGGAGACACGGGGCAGAGGGGTCCCCCCAGCCCAGCTCCGCACCCCGAGCAGCCAGCGAGCGGCGTTTGGGTGTGAGAGGAGGCTGCAGCGTGTAAATGGGGGAGACCACCCAGGGCAGAGCTGCTTCGGGAGTCAGGATGCCGAGGTGGGGGCTGGAAGCCCGGGAGCGAGGAGAAGCCCTGGGAAGGGAGAGGAGAAGGGGTACGGGCTGCAGCGGGGGGAGAGGGGCAGGGAGAGCAGGTCCCCAGACCCAGCCAGAGGTTTTCTTCTCCCAGGGCCCCTCCTGCCCCACCGCGGGGGCATTCCAGCACCGAGAGCCAGCTCCCGAGGCTGCCTTCGCTTTTCTTCTCGAAATGCCTTGCCCTCCCATTTAGGCTGGCGTTTGCAGCACCAAATCAGCACTGTAAACACGCCGAGGGGTTATTTATTTTTTCTTGAAAGCAAAATAACAAAAACAGCACATCTGAAGGGAGGCATTTAACTCAGTCGGCTCCTTTCTTTTGTCGGGAATCAAAGCGATTATTTGAGCAGGTTTCTTCCAGGCGACCCACCGCCGCAGTGGGAAACGTGCTGCAAACGTCCCTGGAGTTACGTGGGCTGAGGGAGAGCGGGGATTTTGGGCAGCGGTGCTGGGGACACGCAGGCAAGCGGGGCTACATCCCCTGCTCTCGTTGCCATACCCGCATCCTGCCCAGGAGAGCTGTGCGGAGGCAGCACAGGTGACTTAACGAAACGGAGATGCACGTCCTCTGCAAAGGCATCCTTTTGGGAGGGATCCTGAGCCCGGGGACAGCCCCGCGCAGCAGAGCATCCCCAGCCCCACACCTCCTGCCATTTTCAAGGCCCCATCCTTTCTTTCTTCCTTCCTTCCTCCCTCAGGCAAAACAAAACAAAACAAAAAAACCAAAACAACAACCCCAAACCCTCCCACCGAAGTCAAAGCTTTTCAGAAAACAAACACACACGGAGTGCTATACCCGAGGTCCCCGGGCACCCAGCCACCGCCAGGACCCAGCCCATCCTTTGTGACGCGAGTGCTGCCGCAGCATCGCGATGCGATGGGGCCGTGAGTCATCTAACCACTGAAACCAGCTCACCGGTCCCTCTCTAACCCAGAGGCTGGGAAGGGAACACACTTACGGTTTTGGGGTAACTCTTTTCCCCGGGCTGCCCGGAGAGCAGGCGGCTCAGGGCAGCCCCAGCTCGGCAAAACCGGCTGCCGGCACGAATCCTGCGGCCCCGGGATGTGCCTGGTGCCTCCCGCCCTGCCCAGCCCCTGCGAGCAATAAATACCCCCCTGCCCTGGGATGAAGGGGGAGGTGGATCTCTGGGAAGCGTCACGTTCGGCAGGGGAGAAGCGTGGACACGCTGTGGGTTTCGGGGATGCTTCGCCAACGGGCTCCAGCCGAGGGAAGGGGCCGAGGCTGAGCCAGACAAACCCTGGTGCTGCCATCCCCGGCGCGGGCACGGCCCCGGGCAGGGTGGCCTGGGGACCTGGGGACGGGTGAGCAGGGCAGGCGTCACCTCCGGCTTGTGCCAGGCTCAAAAACAAGCTCCCCAGAAAGTTGTCCGAGGCGGCAGCTGGAAAACACACCGGAGGAATCCTGCTACCAGTCCTGCCACCGGCCCAATTACACACACACACACACCCCCTTCCCCCTTTTCGGGGATATTTGCAAACAAAACAGAGATGAAAGATTAATGCCCCGCTCTCCCGGCAGCCGCGCCGGGCTGTGATACATCCCCACCTCCGGGCTGCGTGGCAGATATTCTTCACCCTTCCCATCTCGCCTGTCACCGCTCGGCTCCGGAGCAAAGCGGGCTGAGAGCGAGGGGAAGCTCCCGGCTCTCGGCGGCAGATCCGTCACTTCGCTAAAGACCCAAATTACTCACGTTTACGGAGCCCGATCCACTGTGAAAACCTGAACGCGTTACTGCGGAGATGAGAGATTCACTGCGGTAATTATGTTAATGTTGATGTGTAGACGGATAACTGGCAGCAAGGAGTTGTTCTGAAATGTCTATTTATAGTTCGGGGGGGAAAAAAAAAAAATAAATAAAATAAACCTTGCCATCTCCAGGCAAACATATGGGCTACCAAGGCAGATAAATTAAGTGGGAGAAAAAAGGGAAGGAAAAAGAAATTGGAGTCAGGCAAGCCCTGGGTGCCTGCTCAGCTGGTTCCCGTGGCCTGACGTTTGCAGGGAGGATGGTTTTGGGGGTTGGCACCTCAGTGGCACCCTGTGCCCCCCAGTGTCACCACCTCCCGGGGCTGCCTGTGCCCTGAGGGAGGCCAGGCTGGGCGCCTTGACCCCAGCACATGCTGCCAAACAGCCTTGTTCTGCCCCAAAACCAGCCCCCAGACACGGGGAGCTCACGGGGCTGCCCTGGAGCACCCTGACCCCACAACGCCTGCGCTGCCGGGTACAGCGCGCCTTAATCACCCCCTGTGTAAGGGGAGATGGCAGCACAGCCACCACGGGGAGGGTCGGGAGCCCTGGGGCTGCCCCACGTGGGGGTTAGCAGCGCCCCAGCTATACGATGGGCACCTCCCAAAATATAGCCCTGGCACCCGCTTCCCCCAGCGCGGTGCCGGGGGTGGTGCAGGCGGCGCCGTGTTCTCCAGCTCTCAGCAGGATGGGAGATTTAAATGTTTTTTAGCCGCGTGCTAAATTACACGGGCCGTCAGTCAACTCTTGGAGATGTTTGGAGCAGACAGATTTATACAAACACTCGAAGCTCAGCAGACCCAGCGCAGTATCTTTTATACCAGGCAAGGAGGAAATAAATCACCACTCCCCTTCCCCCCCTCTTCCAGCTGAAATTTCTCCCAGACATCTTCCAAGCAGGATCACAGAAATTTTTATTTACCGTGGAAAAAAAAAAAAAGCCAAAGCCCCAAAGCAGCAGGAGATTGTGCCTGCCCTTGGCTGACGGGCCACCCAGCCCTGGCAGGCTCTGCCAGGAGGAGCGAGCATCCCTGGCCCTGCCCAGCCCCACAGCACCGGCCCCAGGAGCCTCCACATCCACCTCAGGAATAACCCCCAGGTTCCAACACAACCATCCAGGACACCCAGGAAGGCGGGGATGGACCCAGATCAGGGTGGCGATGGATGCGGGAGCGAAAGGGTCACTGCACTGAAAATCACACCTGAAAATACTACTTTTTTCTTTTTTTCCTCCTTTTTTTCCTCGTAGCTGATGCTCTTAAATTCCTGCAGGCTGGCCCAGCGCGCTCTTCCAGACACTGCTATAACATGCCATTAGAAAAACAAAGTGCTTTCTCCACTTGATAGCTGGCCTTTTATTTTTGGAACTGATACATGCAATCACAGTAGCATGGCCCCAGCAATTAGGAAGAAAAGTACTTTTCTTCTCCAGGCCCAATTACCCATCCTGTAATTGACATAATTATTATCTTTCAGTTTTCTAATAATATTTATTGAACACTACAAATTCTCATTCTCAGTGAAGCTCCTCTTGGAGCACAGCAATTTTCGAGTCCTAACAGGGTCTGTGCTGGAAGGAGGGATCAATATGGTCTTTAGCAGAGCTCTCACCAGGGCCGGGGGGAGAGGAGCTTCCAGCACAAAACTGTGGTGGAAACCACAGGGCACGGGGAGCTCCAGTGCCCTCCAGCCCAGCACACGCCTGGGACCAGGCTGGGCTCAGCAAAGGAACCCCCAGATCCCCAGGGATGGGTGGAAATGGAAACAGCATCTCTTCCTCACTCAGACCCTCCTGAAGTTCTAACAGGAGCTTTTTGGGGGCTTTCCCACCCCGGCAGCAAAGCCACCTTCCTCCTGCTGGCACCCCCTCACTCAGCAGCCAAATGGATTTTAGACTGGGTATATTCCTATATATTGGAAATATATAATGGACAACAGGCCAGTTACAAGCCCTAAAGGTCTTGAGGGCGGGGAGAGAGAACTAGTCCTAGTTGTAAAGAAAACATGCATATTAATTTAAAACAGGAGTAAAAAAAAAAGTTATATTAATTTTAATTTTATTTTGGCTGCCTGGGGGCCACTGTACCATATGCACAGACAAGTTATGCAGAATTCCTGCATGGAAATGCGCTTGCTGGCTCCTCCGTGTTTATCACCGCAGCCAGAAAAATCTGTCAAGCTCTTCCCTTCCCCCCGGGCTCTCCGGGAGCGGTGGCTGGAGCCAGCCCACTCGGGGAGGAACAGCCCCGACTTCTCCTGCACTTCCCCACCAGCGGGACCGTGGGGATTGACTGGGATTGACTGGGATGCAGAGCCTTGTTCACCCCCCCGGGCTGATGGGAGCCTGGCAGCTCAGGTTCAGCGGGCAGGGAAGGGTTGAGCTGAACTCCAGAGCATCCTCCCTCGCCCGATGCTGCTCTCATTCCCCTCCTGAACCCCTCCAGGAGCTCTCTGCCGGGGGGATGCTGTCCCAACTCTAATGCCACGGAACACCAGGGCCAAACATTCCCCTTGGATGGCAGATTCCACCCAGAGAGGTTTCCAGGCTGCATCCTATATCCCAGGGATAAAACTTTTCCAATGCAACACAGCAATAAGGCCTCAAATTCTGCTCTACCTCCCTTCTCCCCAGGAGAGATGGACACCCCCCGACCCCATCTGAGACCAGTGTCCGCGCCCAGTTTGCTGGGAATTACCTTCTGGCATCTCCAACCCGAATGACTGCAAGGGCCGTGGCACACACCATGGGCTACAGCAGGGTCTGACTGCAGATGAAGACCCCGCACCCCGATATCCTGTTTTTTCAGCAGTTCTGGTAAATACCTACCAAAAAAAAAAAAAAAGTCAAGCCCCGAAGAGATTCAGCCCCAGTCACACCAGGAAACCAGGGACAAAGCAAAGCCCAGAGTGCCCGTGTCCTTGGCTGGTGCTTTATCCTCGGAACCACCCACCTCCTCCAAACCCGCTCTTTTGAGCCACGTCCAGAAGCCAAAGGTCTCTCCCAGCCTTTTGAATCCAACACATCAGGACACATTATCCTAACCACTGCTTTTTCTTGCATAATCTAGGTTATTTATGGTCATGATCTCCTAATTGTCCCAGTTATCTGATAAGTGGATGCAGGGAAAGGGTGGGTCAAAGTAATTCTTGGCAGAGCGCAGCTGTGTCGGGCATCAGATGCTGCTTTTTGAAAGTCCTCCCAGCTGGAGGTGATAACGGTCTGTGCCTCCTGCCCTCAGCCCCCGGGCAGGCTCCAGGGGACTGGAAACACCCTTGAAATTCACTGTAATGAAAATTTCTCAGGCAGAGATTGCGAAGATGCACCCGATAGATGAACCAGGTTCTTCCATTATCCCCTCTATAGACTATTACCATGTAGAATTGAACAAGCATGGAAAAAATACAGCCTTAATCTTTTCCTAAGCTTCTCTTTAGTACTAACGTTACTTCTCATGCCAATGTCATCCTCGGATCATCTCAGCAGCTCCAGCAACCCTCCCCGCTGGAGAAACCAGGGCTGTTTTGAGGAGCAATCTCACGTTTCCTGCTCTGCCAGGGTTCAGGGGAATCGTGGGCAGGAAAAGCGTGTGGAGCATCCGCCATCTGGGAGGGTGGCCGTGTGGGGACACCGGCTCCAGGGAGGCCAGGGGGGAGGTTGGACCTCGGGAAATGCATTGGGATGATGCTGGGTTGAGAACGTGCCCCACCGATCCCCTTGGCGAGCAGAGCCGACCGTGGGGCCAGAGGCCGCTCCGCTCGCGCCGCTGCGCTACCCAAGGCAGACAATGCCCTCCTTGTATTTAAATCTGATTCATTTCATCTAGAGGATAAAATTAGAAAATCAACCTAATTCCCAGGAGCCTTGTTAAATCAATACAACATACATCAAGCAGGCGAGGCACAATGCAAGGCTGAGATAAAATTAGAACGAGTCCCCCTGGGTGGGTTGATATCAGCTCTGCATTTCAGAATTGGCAGGCACTTTTGCATAATTTATCAATTACAAACAATTTAATTCATCCAGAATAATGAGTCGCAGGGCAGCTTTTGACGAGTTAAGTGACACGGGGGCTGGCGGCCGCAGTGGACCTCGAGCAACACCCTCTGGCTCGTGCCAGGTGAGAAAATGGTGTTGTCCCAGGGGCAGGGGCCACCTGCTCCCAGGGACTCGGCCTCCCCTCGGGGTGCTGCGAGGACCCAGCCCCGCAAAGCAGGGTCCCCGGCGGGGCCTGGGGAGACGGGGATGCTAAAGCGGAGATGACTCTGCTGTAGATGAAGGAACACGACAATGAAGCCCGAGGCTTCCCCACCAGCGCCCCGGAGCCAAGAGTTACGAGCGCTCCCAGCACTATCTTGCTGTCCCAGAAAGGGAAGCCCTAAAAGGTTAAGGGTAGGTTATTTGAAAGAACAAAAGTGATAAAAATCAAAAGCATTTCTTCTGCTGAGAGGGAGCCTTTAGAAGGTTATGAAGCATTTCCTTCCTGCAGCCCTCTTTTGTTCCTCTGCCTATTGCCCCGGTGGGGCCGGGGGCCGGGGGCTCGCTCCAGCCCAGCGCCGGGCTCCGCTCTCACCCACAACAATAGCCATGGCGGGGGGAGAGGGCAGGTTTCCCTGCGCCGGGAATGGCACCCCCCTTGGAAATGCCTTCTTCCCCCTCCGTTTCCCCCACGGCCGAGCACCGGGATCCTGCTCGCTTGCTTTAATGCTGGCTGACGCAGATATTAAAGCCAAGAAGTTAAGTGGTGCATAATTATGGCATTGTAGTTGCTAATTATAATCCCACAATGAAATCAGCGCTTCGCAATGAAGGCCGCAAAGACCTGATGGTTTGGAGCCGGCTCCTTTCTAACCCCTCGGAATTTCTCCTTCAAGCGGTGAGAACTCACGGGGAGGATTCGGGGGAAGGGGAGAGGAGGATAAAACCACCCCTCCAGCCCCATTAACCTCCTCCCCCTGCCCGGCAACTCGCTTCCCGGTGCCTTTCGTGAAATAAATGTTACAGAGCGGGTGCAGGGCCCTCGGAGCATCCCGGCAGGGCTGGGGGTGCAGAGCAGGCCTCTGCGATTATTCGTGGCCAAGCAGACACCCGGCCCCCCCTCTCCCCACCCTTCCAGGCTGGCTCCATCCTTATCTGTTACTACCCCTCTCCGTAGCAGCCTAATAACACTGTCCGCTTTATATCCCAGGTGCTTGATTTATTAGGTAATTTGTTTCTCCTCCGTGGCGCTGGCCTGCTTGTCAGCCGGGTAATGGGATGATGGAAGCGCCCGCTATAGACACCGGGCATTAAAAGCCAGGCCAATATGACCCATCGAGACTTGATGTCCAAAAATCGATCCGCCGCAATTTTTGTGCTTTTTGGCTTGCCCGAGAAAAGAAATATTAAAAAAATAATAATAAAAAAAATAAAAATACAAAAATCGGAGGGCTTGGCCGGGGCCTGTGTGAGGCGGGGAGGGCAGAGGCAGCCTGGCAGCGGGGTCGGTCCTCTGCCAGCCAGCGAGGAGCCCCAGCACGGAGGGGCCTGGTTTGTCCCCCAGCCCCTTCAGCCGCTCCCCTGTTTAAGTGACCCCGGGAACCGGGTGTGCACGTGGCCCGGGGACTCATCTTAATTAGACCCAAGCTCCTAATGGCTGCTCCGTCGATGCTCCTTGGGGTGGGAGCTCGGTGCCTGCATGTCCCCCCCGGGGGGTCTGGGGGAGCGGGCAGGGATGCGCAGGGTGGGACGGGGCGCAGGGGGGTCTGCACCCCCTTCCCGAGGATGTGTCCTGTCCCCCATGTTGAGGGCCAAGCCACGGCAACCTCAGCCAGCCCTCGGAGGGTCTGCAGCGGGTTACTCCGGAGTAAGTGGGGCCTTTGGTAAAGCCCAGGCTAGAAACCACAGCGGGCTCTAATTCACACTGTAATTTATATTTATTAAGGTAATTAACCCACTTCAGGTAGCAGTGCTGGCGAGCAGCGTGAATCACCGGACCGGGGAGCGAAACCAGGGTGTCTGCAGCAGGCTGGGGTTCAGGGGGGTTCAGCCAAGGACCGCCCCCTCCACCCCATGGCTCCTGCTTCCAGCCCCCTGGTATAGCCCCCCAGCCCGTCCCAGCGCCTCTGCTGCTGGACTGGGGCATCCGACCGGAGGGAAAGCCGGGCGGGAGAGGCCTGGCGTCCACCATCGCTCCCCGGGCGATTGCGGCAGCCTCAGCCGGAGCGAGAGAGATGCGAGACGGATTGGGGAGCTCCGGCAGGGCCGGGGCGTCGAGCTGCACCCAGGATCTCCCACACTGATAACCATCGCTGTCAGGGCGGGTACCCCATTAGCAACTCAAAGGGGATTAGGAGGGATGTGCCGCTGGGTGCCGGGATGGATGCGCCCGGCAGAGCTCACCCCGCCGCTGGCGGGGGCCGTGGGGTTGTTTTTCGGCAGGTTTGGGATGAAATCCCGGCGATAAGGATCTGCCGCAGCCCTCGGTGAGGCAGCCGGCACACCCTCCCCGGGAACGGCCCCGCACCCCCATTCTCAGCTGCCCCAGCCAAGGCACCGCCGGGGGGTCACTCCGGCTGCCCCCACCTCCAGATCCTCCCGGGATAACGCTGCCAAAGGAACCCCAAAGGGGGGGCTGGTCTGGGTTTCAGGTCCCCCCCCAGAGCCAGGGGGGTCTCCCGGCACCGGCACACGAGGGCAGGATGAGCTGGCACGCACGGAAAAAAAATAAAAATAAATTAATGAAGCCAACCAGAAGAACCCAAAGGTAATAATGAGCAGGCTGGAAATCATAAAGCCAAAACCTGTTTTGGCTGGGGGTTGCCGCCCCGACGTGCCAGATGAGGAGCTCTGGGGGAGGAGGATGCTGCCCGGAGGGCGCTTGGGAGATGAAACGGGGTTTTGTAAATATGTGTCTGTACCCAGGCCCGGAGAAGGGCTGGTTGGGGCCGGGACCGCGCAGCCGCTGATCCCCGGGAGGGAGCACCCAGCTCACCCTGACTCACGCTGCTCCTCTCCCCCGGCCACCCCCTGCCAAAGGGCACCCCAAACCCGCCCGCCACCCGGCTCTGCCCGGCCTGACGCTGCTGTGCACGCCTGAAAAGCACCAGGGGAGAAAAAGGGAAAGTAAAATCTGATTTCAGCACTTTCTGCCTTTTTCTTTTTTTTTTTTTTTTTGGCTTGTTATTATTTTTATTAGCCTCTCTGCTTTGGCTGCGGGGCTTCTCGGAGAGAATGGAGTGTCGTGTGGGTGTTACCGGCTGCTGGCGCTTACCCGGCTTCAGAAAGGAACGCCAATTACTAATTTCATGGAGATAAGCCATTCTGAAGGAGGGGAGAAAAAAAAATTAAAAAATTATATATATATATATATAAAAAAAAAATCTCCCAGCTTTGAAATGCGAAAGGCACCTTCATTTATTTATTTCTTTCGTGACAGCTCGCGGGGATTGCTCAGTTCAGTCCCCAGACAGAGGGACGGGAGCAGCACCCGAGGGCCGTCGCGGGGGGATGGAGTAAAGACGTGTTTGTGTTCACACGCACACGTCACCCTGCGCCGACGGGGGTCCTGCGTCGAGCTGGATGCACTCCCCAGCCCTCCGAGCCCCATGGCCAGCGCGGGGCTACCAAGGCTGGAGGGGCCGTGGCCTCAGCATCCCACCAGCTCCCACCCGTCCCCTCCCCGGTGGCCCCATCCGGGCTCCTGCTTGCCACCCGGCTCCCACAGCCCCGTAAACACCGAGGGCATGGGCCGGGGAGGGAAAATAATGGTGCAGGGAATTAATCTGGGTGTAGTTTGCATTTTTATTGCTCTAGCCTCAGATTCCAGCCTACAGAAAGGTTTCAAAAAGGATTAGATGCCATAAAACCTTTAATAATCCTCCCACATCTTACGTTTAATTATTGTTTTTACACATGCGGAGCCAACACGCCTGTAGCGAGCAATCAAGTATCACATGCCACTCCTCCTGCATTTCTTCCCTCCCGTGTGTCTCCAGCGGTATTAAGCCAGCACCCGGTTTTCCACGGCTCATCCCTGCGATGACGGGGAGCTCTCCTCCTCCTCCTCCCCCCACCCACACCTCCCACCAAAATACAGCCCTATATAAGCACGTCCCGGCTGCTCTCGGGGCGAGCGTGCCACCCAGGGGGAGGCAGCCACCACGGGAGGGGACACGGATGCCGCCACCGAGCAGCCCCTGCCCATGGTGGGAACTGGGACCGGGGCCGGATGGGTGCCCGGCCCCCAGTGGGTACCAGCAGGAGGTAATGGAGGGGGGGGACACGCTCACCATCCTCACCAGAGCTGCTGAAATCACACTTGGCTGGGAATTAAAAAAAAATAAAAAAATTCCTCGTCTCCAATTATAAACTGCCTGTTTGGAAGGAACATTTTGTCGCTAATTTGGTGCCATCAAAATTGTTGCTGTTTCTTCAGGGGGAAAAAAAAAAAAACCAAAAAAAAACCCCAGACCTTTTAATCAATTTTTTTTTACCTCGACAGCTTTTCCTTAAGCCAAACAGCCATGGAAAGGCCTTTGTACAACAGCCATCTGTAGGAAAAGGTCAAGAGGAAAAGGCTTCCCGATTATTTTTTTAGTAGGATTTTAGAGGCTCCATTATTCATCATAAAGAGTTAGATTTATTATGAATAAATTTCACTTCCCACCCTGCTGGGAGCAGGGAGTGTGGTTTTGTGCCCCCAGCAGCGGCGGCGGGGACGGCCCCGGTGCCTGATCCACAGGGACAGGTTAGCGGCGGGTGCCCGGGGACACGGGGACATGGGGACATGGGGACACCCTCCTGGGTGGCCCCGGGGCCCAGACAGGGGGACTGCGGCGTCGGATGTAGATAAATAACTCCATCGCTGCAGACTCTGCTCCATTAGGCTCCCAGTGAACTGGTTTATTATTATGATTATTGTTGTTATTGTAAGTGCTGCTTCCTCCGTCACCCGCAGCACAGCTCAGCGGGGAATCATTTTTACCCGGTTATTTCTGGGCTTGGGGGGGACCAGCCGGGGCCGGAGCGGCTCCCCCGCTCCCGTGCCTGCTGCTGCTCCCCTGGGACAAGTTGGGGTTGTCAAGAAAAACCTTTTTTCTATAGGAATGTTCCCCGTTTTGCCCCCGGAGCGGTGGTGGTGGTGCAGGCAGAGCTCTGGGCGAGCCGCTCTGACACCCCTTTACCCTCCGAAAGATCAGAAGTTTCAATTATTCTGCCCATGACTCATTTCTGATGCAGCCTTTCCTCAGCAGAAACTGGGTAGGTGGGACAGGCGGGCACCCGGGGGGGCTTTTTTCTACCTCTGGAGACCAAGCTGTGCAGCATGGGCAGAGCCAGCATCTCCCGGGAGGCGACTGGGGTCCGGTTTGGGAGGGAGGAAGGACGTTTCAACACACACACACCCCCTCTTCCGTTCGCACGAGGAGTTAAGGGGGTGCCCGGAGGAAGCCCCCCTCGGCTGGGGAGGGACAGACAGAACAATGACTCCGTTTATTTTGGTCAGAAGAGGCGGCGCCCCGTTAAAATATCGCCCCGCAAGTTGTGCGCACATGGCAAAAAGCAGGGCGACGGGCTCGGGCCAGACAAAGGCAGCCTGTGCTCCCCAGATGTTTTATTCATGCCCAGCCTGGAAGCGCAAACAAGCCCGGCCATTCTGGGGCTGGGTGCAGCCCTGCCTTTGTGCTCCTCGCCTGCAGAGATGGGAATCGCAAAGAGGGGGCCGGAGCCCTCCCCGTCCTGTGGGACCTGTTGCTCCTCTGCCAGAGAGACTGCTCCCCCCTCCCCAGGCTGCTTCAGCCCCAGAAATGGCGATTGCTTTTCCGATTTCGCCGGTTTATTGCACTGGCTCGCCTGGATGTTTTGCCAGGGTCGCAGGCTCCGCTCAGGACCGGCGCCCGGTCCCTCCGTCGCTGCCCGGAGCCACCGTCCCCGGCGAGGACACGGGACGGTCCCCTGTGCCCAACCTGGCTTCCAGCGGCAAGGAGAGGTCACCTGCAAACAAAGCAGTAGCAGCAGAGCCAGCCTTCCTCTCGCCCTGATCTTTCCTAATTGAATATTAATACCATCTTGATCTTTCTTTAATGCCCCATTTAATCTCACTGTTTGTCTTATTTTCGATCCGGGCAGAGGATTAGCCGCCCTGGGCACACGTGGTGTCGGGCCGTGGCCACTGCAGGAGGAGTTGGAAAGCTACTGCCACACGGAAATAATTGCTAATTCGGCTATTGGAGTCGTTAGAAATGAAATTAATAGCTCGTGCTGGGGGGTGGTTTCACCTCAAGCCCGCTCAGCAGGATGGAGCAGAGCCACCCCATGGAGGAGAACATAGGCATCTTGGGGTGGGGGACATGGATGTCTCGGGGGGGGGATATGGGTCTCAGGGTGTCTCGGGGCTCATGGAGTAACTGTGCTAAAGCTCCTGCCTGAGGGAGGTGTAACCGTGTGGATTTTGGGCAGAGGTTGCGTGTCTCCCATAGGTAAACCGGCCTCTTCTCTCATTCTGGGGAGCGCAGATGGAGGTGGGACCAGACATGACCACGCTGGGAGCTCAGGCCTTGCCATCCGTGCTGGGTGATCTGTCAAAGCTGGGGACGTCCCATCCCACGTAGAAACCCTGTGTGAGGGCAGTGGGGCAGGAGGGAAGGAGCAGAGTGGGGAGGGCAGTGGGGTGGATTCGCCTCCGAGAGGCAAAGTGGGCAATGGTGAAGAGATGCCAGATATCTCCATCCCCATCTCCCCCCGGGCTCCTGGTGCTGTGTGGTGTCTCACGGTGAGGAAGACCCCGTTGGCCATGGCAAAGCCAGCTCAAACCCAGCATCCAAGGGCTGGCTCCACCCCATGCTCCTGTCCACGTGTGACTTCGTTTTCCTGCTTGAGCCCTCGTTCTTCAGAATTCACAACACGCTTGGGGCACAGGACAAACAGGTACCGGCTGAAACGAGGGTGAAGAGGACCTTCAGGACCGGGCTGGACGGGGCTTTGAGCCACCTGGTGTGGCGGGAGGTGTCTCTGCCCAGGGCAGGGGGGTTGGAACTCACTCGATGATCTTTAAGGTCCCTTCCAACCCGAACCATTCTGTGATTCTATGATTCCATGAAAATAACATTACCAAATCCCTGCTGTGCGGACCCAGGCTCCCCGGCCCACGCCGTCCTACCCGGCTTCTCCAGGAACACTCACAGCCACCGAAGGGCGTTTGGTAACGCCTGAGTAATGGGCCAGTTTAATCCCTTCCAAAATCACGCTAGCCCCGCAGGATGTACCAGCCGAGGAAGACGTTAGCAGGGAAGGCGTGCAGCAAGCAGCGCCGCTGCCAGAAATACCAGAGGAATTAGCAAATTGGGTTGCAGCTCTCAAGTGAAACCATTTATTCAGGATGGACTGTTCCTTCTTGTAATCCTCTGTCATCAGCACTCGCTGCGAAAATTTAACTGTGTCAGACTAAGCCGGCGTGGTGAGCCCCAGGGCTAGCTCTGCGGGTAGAAAGACTCATTCGTTGCCCAACGCTATTTGCAAGTCAAGTGCGTTTCTTTCTTCGTGTTGTAATTGCCGAGGACCGGGAATGCCTTACTAAGCAGCGAGCCGCCGTCTGGGGCTGAGGTGTGCCGATCCCATCCCGCCAGCTCATCGCCTCCCAACGGACACCCGGATGGAGGGAGACAAAGCGAGATGTCCCAGGGCTGTGTCAGGGCTTGAGCAAACTTATGGGGGACGCACGTTCCTCCGTGGCAGCCACGTGGACCTGCTCCGTCCCCTCCATCCTGGTTTTCCAGGGAGATGCTCTGCGGAGGAGGTGACGGGACCCCACCTGCACCTGGATGCTCTGAGGAGGGAGACACTGAGAATATCATGTCACCCGCTGTCATTTTAGTGTCCTTAGGGCTAACAGGCCAGAAAGCACCAGCAAATCTCCCCACTGCTCCAAAGGGCCCGTCAGGAACAGCCTGGCCAAGGAGAGCTGGCTCAGGGGAGTTTAACACCCCTAATATTTAATTGGGGGACATCAACATGGGCAATGCACGGAGTATATAAAGCACCCGGTGGCTCAGAAAGCAGAGAGAAACGGCCTTTCCAGTGCAGTGCCAAGGTAACAGGAAAGCCACCCCAAAAGGAAAGGGCTACATGGAAAAAATGTGCTATGAATGCCCCCAGTGAGCTCCCTGACATTTACTGGGAAAAAAAAAAACCCAACCGACTGGTGAAGAAGGAAGCTTAGAAAGAAGATGTAGCAACTCCCAGGTGAGAGAAGCTTTGGCCTCCAAAGCCAGGAGCACGAGGAGTTCGTCTGGGGTTATGTCAGACCTGGTGACACACGAAGCTTCTCCCTTCAGCCCTGGAGCCTGCGTGCCAGCCCATGGCTTGGGCCACCGGGCTGTATCGTGCCCCGGCCTCCTCTGCAGGGTATCGCATGTCTCCTCCCCCCCCGCCGCCTCTAGATGTGCAGCTTCTTTGGAAATGAGTTGCCCGTCTCTTTGGGCTTTTGATGTCCCCCAGGAGGAGGGTGCGTGGTAAGCGTTGCTTCACTGCTGTTTGTGCAACCTCGCTGCAGATCCCTTATTATTCACGATGGTATCTTGCCACTTGATATGCATAATAGCTCAAAGGTACCGTTGACTACATTTTTCCAGCTCTTTGATGTGCTGGAGATAACTCGTTTCTGTTTCGCAGCCATTAAGCTAGGTGGAAATCATTACACTGCCTTAAATGTGGGGTTTGTTCTTTAATCAGTGTTGTTCTGGTTCCAGGCTTGGTGTTGCAATCTGCCATAGGTGGAAAATATCCTCTTAACCCCGGTTAACGATGCTGGAGGAAGTGAGCACGGCTTAGCAGAGTTTCTTCAAGGTCAGAGATCGAGGACCGAATGCTCCCAGGAGACTCCAGCATCCCGGGAGGGCTGCAGCATCTCCCCAGCAAGTTGGAAGCATTGCAGAGGTACCCACAGCACGAACCAACCTCCTCACAGCCTAAAGCCACCCAGAGCAGACCCTACACATCTGCCTGACAACAGTCACTCGAAGTTTTAATGTTGTATTTGTGAAAATAGACTAAATGAGCCACTTCTTGGGTCAGGCTTGGGCTTGTAGGGTGCATATTTTTGCCGGTTCTGCAGCTGCCAGCCACGGCCAGGTGGTTCCTGTCCTGTAAAAGCCTTTTGCTGCTCAAGAAGGGGATGTTCCTCCCTTGGCAGCCCTTCTCCTCCAGCACCTCTCACGCAGGTCACGGTGTCTCACCATCCCTTTGCATTAACCACCCACGGGGCCAGCTCTGGAAGACCATCTGAAAGCAGGAGGGGGAGAGGGAAGGCATTCCCTGTCCTGCACTTCTCCAAGCACCCCTCTGGACAGAGCACCCCAAAACCGGGCAGACTGGAAGGTGAACGTTCACATCTCCACACCTGGCCCCGACAAGACCCCTGCATGTTGCTCACAGAGACCTCTTCCTGGTGGTAATATCCACATGTGGCTTCTGGCAACAATTTTCTCAGGGAAGAGAGATCAGAGGGAGGCCTGACCTGGTGACAGAGGGATGTCACATCAAACCATCAACACACAATGGCCGAGTTAAGCCTGGACAGCACGGGCTGGGGATGTGATGAGTGGCAAGCACGTTGGACACCAGCCACATGCTGTCACAAGCATGACCAGCTTCGGTCCAAATCCTGCAGCCTGTTCCATCCACAGCCACGGGAACTGGGCACATCCACCCGCCTCAGCTTGAGGGATGCGCTGTAGAAGAGCTGCTGGTGTCCTCAGAGTCCACCCAGACCTTATCAGTAGGTGGTTTCTGGGCTGTTTGGTCATTCTCTTCATTGTCCTGCAGCAAAATGAGGGTGGAAGGGTCCTGGCTGCTGCAAGAGGAAAACTCGGGAGAAAGGAAAGGCCACAGTGAGAGGATGCTTTGGGGCAGGGAGCACTGTGCCTTGGGGAGGCAGAGCAAAGTGATGGGGCCCTGGGTGTGAAACAGCCAGTGAGCGAGCCCAGGTGAGGCCCTGGGGACAGCTTGGGGACAATCTCCCTCCTTGGGAGCCCTGGAGAAAACAGCAGAGCCCTGGAGCATCCGTCTGCAGAGCCAGCAGTGACAGAGCTGGGCTGGAGCCGGCTCCATGCCCCGAGCACAGAGACCCTCTGCAGTGTGCTGTCCCCCCGTGGGGACTTCTGGGTCACACGCTTGCTGCTGGCAAAGGCAAAGGATGCACCAAGAGAATCATAGAACGACAGAATGGTTTGGGTTGGAAGGGAACTTAAAGTCCCCCCAGTGCCACCCCCTGCCCTGGGCAGGGACACCTCCCACCAGCCCAGGTTGCTTCAAGCCCCCTCCAACCTGGCCTTGAACCCCTCCAGGGATGGGGCAGCCACAGCTTCTCGGGGCAACCTGGGCCAGGC
>JAOXJK010000069.1:42067483-42094012 GCA_025774025.1 Xenus cinereus
CTGAGGGATGCTGAGGCACTGCTCTCAGGCTGAGGGATGCTGAGGTACCACTGCCAGGATGAGGGATGCTGAGGCACTGCTCCCAGGCTGAGGGATGCTGAGGGATGCTGAGGTACCACTGCCAGGCTGAGGGATGCTGAGGGATGCTGAGGTACCACTGCCAGGCTGAGGGATGCTGGATGACACATCTCGGCCCAGGTCTCTGCCCTGAGCTGGCTCTGGCTGCTCTGGGATGGACACCCACCACCTTGGCTGTTCAGCTTTTCTCCTGCTCCAAGAGTAGCACCTTGAGGCTGGGCCAATAAAACCAGGGCTTTGGTAAATTCAGAGAAGACAGGCCGAGTGGCTGGTTCAACTTAAGCAATTTTAGTTGTATATCGGCCTGTGCTTTACAAACTCTCGTTAACCAAGTGTACACACACATAGAAACCGAAAGCAGAGATGGCTGGGGCTCGGTTGCCTTTTTTTTTTTAGTTCCCCCTTTTCAAAGAAAATTTTGTTTTCACTTTAGAGCAGTTTTGTGGGCTGTGGTACGGTGTTATTGATTAGGGCATGGTATTCTGGAGCAGGAAGCTGCCTGACATACTGCCTGCCTGCTGCTAAATTGAAATCTCCTAATCTTTCCAATCCTTTTAAGCACTGGCAAATGAAAAGGCGGCACATTGTGGAAAATCTCTGCTCAAGGGGAAGCGAGACGAGATCTGCCAGAGCCAGAGCAGGAGCTGCTGTGGGTCAGAGGGGACCCGCTGCCCGGTCGGGGAGGCAGGAGAGGGGTTTGCTCCTCCCGGGATGCCCTCGCTCGGGGCAGGGGCTCTGGGCTGAAGGACTCAACCGAGGTGCATCGAGCCCTCGTTAGCACCACCTTGCCAAGGGCAGGGGCTGGCGGTGATGCCAGTGCCCGGGGCTGCCCTCCTGGGGGGTGGCTGGTGGTGGGGGTCTGGAGGGGCCCCCCCCGGGCTGCAGCATGGCTGGCCGTGGTGTCCCAGGCTCTTGAGCAGGAAAGGGGACTTGATTCCTGTTTGTGGCTGCATTTGAAGCTGGATAACTGCGTGCCCACCTTTGCTGTAATGTAAAAGGGGCTTGACACCCGCTCTTCAGCGGGCTTGTTCTCTCAGCTGTGATTAGCGCATACCACTAATTGCGTGCTGAAAGCCTGCTGCTGTGCAGAGCTGTCACCGTCGACCGAGTCGTGGCAGCGAGCTAAAGCAAGGCCTGGGTGCGAGGGCAATGTGCTTCTTAATTAACCCCATCCCATAATAACAGCAGAACAGGGGGAATCTTCCTGAAACCAGGAGACCTCCCGCCGTCCCGCGGCACCCGCGGCTCCCACCCACACGAGGAGCCGGGTTTCTCCCCGATGCTGATGGGTTTTTGCAGCTCCAGGGCAACCGATTCCTGATTTTTCCCCACCAGTGCCGTGTTCCCGGGGGGTCGTGGGGACCGGGTGCCCAAATCCGGCAGCATTTGGGGATGTGGATGTGGATGGGGATGTGCCAGCCTGGGGGGAGGCAGGGGCTGCCCCGGGGCACCAGGACTTTATGTTGCTCTGGTTAGGGCAGTGCGGGGGCCTTCAGGAACTTCCCTGGAGAGTGTACCACCCTCAGTGATATCAACCTCACAATTTTCATTAGGGCAGAGCAATAATTTGATGTAACCCCCCGTCATGCTGAGCTTTAGCTGACCGATAACCACAAGCATCCTTGGCAGAGGCACGTGCCTTAGGGAGACCAGTGCATATTCAACAAAAGGCCAAGTTACAGCTCACCCATCTTGGGAGAACAACGTGTCCCCAGCTCCATGAGAAATCAAGGATGCCATAAAGCTAAAACCTCGTGAAGGCTGCAGTTAATCTCTACATCTTGCTCTCGGCCTGTACCAGGCCACCCCTGCACCCCATCCAGGGAAGGGCTGCTCAAAACGGGTGGAATTTCCGGCTGTTTGGCAGCATCTTCCCTCCCACTCCCACAATCTCGCCTTCTCCTTCCTGCTCCCAGGTCCGTGACCTGCCCTGTGTCCCCAGCCCCAAGCGTGTGTCCCCTCCGAGGGGTCCCTGTGCTGGGGCCACCCCGGGGACACGGGGACGCCAGGGTGGGGGAAAACGGGAGCTGCCGGGCCCGACTTGGCCCGTTTGTATTTTTAGCGTGTGATGCTGGGAAAAGGAGAGCGTGTTCATTAACCTGCACAGCCAGGAATAACAATTGCCTTCCATCAAGACCTCATGAATAAGTTGCACCATCTGATTTAGTTATTTATATCCTTCCTGCTGGTAAATTAATTAATGTTTCATTTGCAGCACAGGCAGCCCGTAAGGCTGCTTCTCCCTGCTTTGAAAGTGGGCATGTCACAATGTCATCTGCTTTGAAAGGTGCTTTTCCTGGGAAGATGGATGGTGAATACGGACCCCTCACCCGATGGTGATGCTGGGTTGCCTCTTGCCATGCCCTGTGCGGAGAGGCACGCCGCAGCCAGCCAGGGTCCGGGGGGTATTTGTACAGTGCAAAGGGTCATTTTGGTTCTTCCCACTGGATATTGAGCAACGTTCAGGGAGCAAATCGCCATCCCATTGCTGGGACGGGTTTCTGGTCCTTCTACCCAGGGAGAGGATGGGGATGATGGGGGCAGCCCAGGGGCCGTGGGAGCTCAGGGTGCAAAAGGAGATGCTTAAAGGAGAAAGAAATAGTTCTATAAACACCTTCAAGGAAATGGACCAGAGGGAAGAGGAATTATCATCTTATCATGGGCCAGCAGGCAAACAAGAAGGCATTGCAAGGAAAGAGGAGCGTGCTGCCAGGAGCCCATGTGGAGCTGCTGGGATGGGTGAAGGTCTCTGCTGGCTGCGGGGAGGGCTTGGGGCTACCCAGGGGTGGGCAGAGCCACCGACCCACCCCCCTGACAGCATCTGGGGCTGGGCTGGGGGTGCAAGGCAGCCTCCATGGAGCCGGGGAGGATAAAATGGCTCCTGGGACCGTGGGGGCTGAGCGTGCCCCTGCCCAGGGGGATGTGGGGTGGAGGGCTCCAGCTTCCCTTTCCACTTTCACAGCACCCCCCGGGGGCTTTATAATGGATTAAAGCCGAATATTTCTGCTGGGGGAGGGCAAGTGCTGGCATCCCCCCTGGCATGGGCCACTCCAAAGCATTTTGGAGATGCCCCCTCGTCCCACCCTGCCTGTGTCCCTTCCCGTGAGCGTGTCCCCGTGCCCGTGGGCAGCGAGGGAGCCGGCAGGGCTGCCCGCAGGCAGCAGCGCTCCTCTGCTTTGATTATTTGCTTATGGCATCCTAATACGCCCAATTATTTTTCAATGCAGGCAGTTGCGGTTCATTTCCTTCGCCATCAGGCAGGGGCTTGTAGGAGATATTCTAATGCCAGCCTTGTTTTAATTTCCTCGAACAGCGTGTTTCATGTCTGCTAAGTACAGATAAGCTTGGGCCCAGCTATGGGATGGCAGGAGATCCCCATCATCCCACGAGAGAAGGTGCCCCAAAGCTTGTCTGGCCGACTGCACCTTCCACCTGCACCTCACAGGTCCTCATACGCGGGACCTCAGGTTCAATGTTCTTCCCAAGATGGAGCTGCAACATGTTGATGTGGGCTGGGTTGGGTTTTTTTCCAAGGAATATCCTTGTTTTTTCTGTGCCTCGTCCATGGCATCCCCATCCCCAGAAGCATTGCGCCAGGGAGCCGTGGGCTTGAACTGGGGCAGGTTTGAGATGGGAAACCCTTCAGCAGTGACCCCTGCACACATGGAGCCATCGGCAAGGGTGGTTTTTGAGAGCTGGGACCTTGCTGTAACACCATGCGCAGCGCTGACCCTGACCAGTGAGGGGAACTCCCTGGAGACCTTCACAAGCCTCTCCGGCCCTTCTTTGTCCTACATCTGTGAAACCAGCAGCAAACCCAGAAATGAAGAATATTGGTGAGAAGCAGAATGGCAAACCCAAGTCTGGATTTTGGGGGGGGTTAGCTCTAATCTCTATTATTTGGGCCGCCAAGGCTGACTCCTGATGGTTGCCCACAACAGAAGCTGGAGCTGTGCTCTCCAGGGCAGCATTGTCACCCTGGGGTGGGCTTTCCTTTGGCCCCTCATTTTTTGGGTGCTTCAAAGAAGGTGATCAGTGACCTCAGTCCATCCTCCTCTCCAAACATCGCAAAGATAACGAAGATATTCCTCTCCGGGCCTCCCTTTCTCACCTCAAATCTCTCCTCTAAACCAGAAGGATGGTCCCAGCCCTTCTCCTGCCAAACTCGGGAATGTCCAGTTTCAAGCCCCGGTTTTGCTTATTTGTTTTCTGGATGATGTTGTCTGTGTGTCTGTCTGTGCCGGGGTGTGGATGCCGCAGCCCGCTTGGCTCCTACCCCCGTAAACTGTAGCAATAAAGCATGAGCTAGAGAGATGTCACCGGCAGGACTGCTAATGCGTGAGCCTAATGAATATGAATGGTCTCTTCATAAATGTAGCTTTGTGTCATTAAATTCCTTCACACCTCACTGAGCATGGAAAGGTTACTCAGAATTAAATGTAAATCACATATTTACTGGTACGAAACAGATCAGCGTGTCGGGGTTTTTTTTTGAAAAACATATAATTTAATAATGGTGCAATCTTCCCCTAGCAAGGCTTGGGTGATGGATTCGTGGCGGTCGCTCACTCGGGGTTTCGGTGGAAGGTGATACAGATCTCACACGAGGGGCAATTTACACCGTTTTCTTTCCAAAACAGTAGACTTCAGTTCTTAATCATGTCAGTGGCCCAGAAATGAAAGGAGTTATTTCACCCGTGTCACTCCGCATAATTAAAAGATTAAGGAACAGCTTCTGTTGTGTTATAATTTAAAGTGCTGGGGCCGGCTGGGGTGGGGAGCAGCAGGGTCGGGAGCACCACGGCCGGGAGCACCGGCCCCCGCTGCTGCCAGAGGGGTGACCACCCCCTGCTCCCCCCAAATTACAGCCATCAGCGTCCCCAGGCACGGCTCAGGATGCACTCCAAAGGTGATGGCACACGGTTCCACCGAGTAACGCAGAAATAAGGCGTACTTTTTGGTGTTGTTTGTTGTAAAAGCGTAGGATCGTGCCCATTTTTCACGCCAAGCCCGTGCGGCGTTTGACCCCCCCAGCCCTCGGTAGGATGTTTTACGTGGTGCAGATGCCCCTCGCCCCCCCAGCCCCTGCACTGGGAGCGATGCTCGCCGGCGCAGACGGCTTAGCCCAGGGATCAGGAAAAAGCAGGCCATTTTTAAGAAGCTCTAAAGAGCCATCCCAGCTGCCCGCCAGTAAAGCCCCCTAACAGACTGCTTTAAACAGCACTAGCACGTATTAGCTTGTAAGGGAGAGCTGATTAGTAATTAAATGGCTTTTAAAAATAAAACCATTAAGACTAATCCCATCAAAATTGGAGCTTCATCCAAGCAACTCTTATTAATTATTGTCCCATCTTGCAGTTTCCAAAGGCTGGGTTGTCGTCAGCTCAGTGAATAAATACACATATTTTATGAAATTCTCTCTGGGAGGGGTGTGTTTCCCCCTTGCCCCTCGTTCGAAGGCGAGGTCCTCGATCCCTCCTGGTATGTGCATCCCTGCCTCAGGGTGGCTGCCAGCGCTGTCCCGAGGGCCAGGGGTGCAGCTGGGGGTGATGTGGGCAAGGATGCAGCCTGGGATACAGCCAAGGATGCGGCCAGGGATGCAGCCATGGATACAGCCAGGGATATGGCCAGGGATGTAGCCAGGGATGCAGCTGGGGATGCAGCCAGGGATGCAGCCAGGGATATGGCCAGGGATGCAGCCAGGGATGCAGCTGGGGATACGGCCAGGGATGCAGCCAGGGATGCAGCTGGGGATGCAGCCAGGGATGCGGCCAGGGATGCAGCCAGGGATATGGCCAGGGATGCAGCCAGGGATGCAGCTGGGGATACGGCCAGGGATGCAGCGGGGGCTGCAGCCGCAGCCATGGGCTTTGGTGGGAGCCTGGGGCAGCTTTCCTGAGCTGATAAACCAGGAGCTGAGCCCTGGCTAATCCCGCTGGAGTGGCTGGCCTCTCTCTGCAGCGAAGGAAGGCGCAGGTTTCAGCCACAGCACGTCATTATTTCCCTCAAAGTATCAATAATTTCAGGGTTAAAGAAACAAAAGCCTTTTTTTTGCTTGTTTGTATTTTTCCCCTCATCAATACTGGGGCCAGGCAGGCCACTTCCAGACAGTCCCCGGGGCCTACTCAGCTATTAAAGATAGAAATTATATCTTCATAACCCAGGATATTGCTGCTCGCTTATTTATGACTTGCTCCATTTCAAGAATATTTATTCTAGACAGGGAGCCTGATAATTTTCATCCAATCTACTTCTCATAGCTCAGGGCAAAAGAATGGAACAGCTCAATTGAAAGAGCACTTTCCCATTATTGCCAGGTAAGGGCAGAGCGAGCTGATCTCATTTCTGCCCTTGCCTCGCTAGCACCGCTGGATTCAGCTCCTTTTTTTTATTTTTTTTCCCCTTTCTTTTTCTTTTCTATTTTTTTCTTTTTTAATTCATCGAGGAATGGCAGCCCACACAACCACTTAAAGGAAGTACTGCATAAATCCCAGTGCAGTAATTACCCATTTGGAAACATGACGCTTTATAGGAGAAAAGGCACCGTGCCAGGATGCTCAGCACGCTACTCCTACTCCAGCTGAAATCCTCCCAGGGCTTGTAGGCAACGGTTAGCGTCTGCAGTCACAGGCTAATAAAACTAAGCCATTACAGCTGGGGCAGGAGAGCTGCAGCCCACAAAGCGGGGAGCTCCCGAGGTGGGAAAAAGCCGTTCGCGGGTTACGGAGCGGAGGGAGGAACCAAAGGACCTGTGGCCGGTGGGAAAGGGGATAGCACTGCCCGTCCTGGCTGGGTTTGCATCAAAACCGGCGCGGGCTGGGGCTGCCTGGGGTCCCGGGGTGCTGCGGGGACCCGGGGCCACCCCTGAGCGATGTCCCCTAACACTCAGCACCCACCTCCCTCCATCCCGCTCCGGCCGGGGAGCACCTTCCTCCACCTGCGCTCCTGCCCGCCGCACGCCTTAAATGTCAGAGCCAATGAAGTGTTGAAAAGGCTTTATTGCTTTTTGTGAAGCCGATTAGGAATATCTTCTACTAGGTAAAGAGTAATATTGCAATATGAAGGATGGGGGAAGTTGAAGGCAGCCCTGTGTGAATTCCCCACAGAAACCTCTGTTCTCGCAGCCAGAACAGTTATCAAAAAGACAATTTAAGCAGCATTGTGCTCTAACTAGCTGGAGGACAGGGGAGCCGGCCCTCTACAGTAATCTTTCAGCCTGTAGTAAATGAAATTGCAAAAAACTCAGCTTTCCTTCCTGATCTGCAGGGGGTGAAGATGCCAGAAGGAAAGGGTTTGGTTTTTTTTATAACCATTAGCTCAACCCAGCTCTCCCTGCCAACGGCGTGAGCTGCCACGGGGCCGGGTGGCCGCCACGCGAGGATGAAGGCAGCTCAGCATCCTCCCTCCTGCTCCCTGCGGCTCGGCCACGGCTCTTCCCAAGCACCATCCCCTGGGAAAGGAGGGAATAAGCCCACAGTGTTTGGTCTCTGCGGCTCCTGCCAACCCTACCCACCCAAAAAAACCCAACTGCGTATAAAGTGGGGAACCCTGTCTCTGTTGAAAAGAAGGTTTATGCAGCCAGGAGATGCCAGGTTCAATGACCAAAGGGGTTTCTCGTGCGAGTGATGCCAGGTGAGACAGGAGAGGTGGTTAGGGACTGGGGTGTTTCTGGGAACTGTGGTTTTGGAAAGCCACCGGGCACCGTGGGCTGAAAGTCACCTTTGAAAATCTCCATTTCTGCAGGGAGAAAGGCTTCTGCTTCCATGGGGCTGTCCCTGCCTTGCCAGCATGAAGCATCTCACGCCGGCGCTGCAGGACCGGCGATCGTCCCTCAGATGACTCTCCCATCGCCTCAGCAGAACGTGCTGGAAAACGGCGCAGAAAACGGTGCTGGAAAACCAAGGCAGGTTAATGACTCTGGCAGCCAGGGAGGACCTAAGGAAGCATGTGCCAGTCCTCGCTGTTAATGATATTTATTTATGGAGCACCCTGAGTTCACCCCGTGTTTTGGAACAGCAGCACGACGGCCAAATCCAGCCCCCGGTGGGGACTGCGGGAAGCAGAGAGCCATTTCCACCGGCTTTGATGGGAGCTGGACCGAGTCCTGCGGCTCTGATGACATCCCCGTGAATTTACAGCAAATGCTGCCATTAGAAAAATGATAGCTTCCCAACTTGAAATTACTTACAGGCACGTCGGGGGGAAAATTCCCTCTATTTAGTCCTCGGTCAGGCAAAATTGAAAGAAACTTTCTCCGGCTGAAATGCCCAGCCCACCCCGGGACCTGCTGCCCCCAAGCCGCATCACGGCAGCCCCTTTGGCGCTCTGTTATTTGCCACCCAAGGAACCAGGGCAGGTCGAAACCCGGGTCTGGCAGCCCTGGTTCAGATCTGGCACTCTCCGAAACGTCAGGGCTGAGCATGGGGACGATGGGATGATGTGAGTGCTGGCCGTCCGTCTGTCCATCCCAGGGCCACCACCAGCCCAATTGTACAACCAGGAGAAGGCTTTTAATAGCAATTATTCCATCGGAGCAATTAATTAGTCAACCAGAGCAAGGTTTATGACACTTAGTGCATCTCCAGCAGCCAGACACCCCCCGCTGCCCTCTCCCCAGCTCCCGGCCGGGGGGAGCCGGGCATCCCTCCGAGCATCCCCCTTTTTTGCAGGGAGAAGCCCCAGGGAATCACAGACTGGCCACAGCTCCGGATGGTGAGTACAGAGGGGGCTTCTCAGATTCTGTAGCCCTCTGGCCAGCAAGCGACCACCGCTGTTTTCCAGCCCGTTAATGAAGGCGAGGGATGCAGTTTGCAGGTTTTGCCTGAATTCGCCGGTTCTGCCTGAATTCTCAGGCCCCTCCTCGGGCCCAGCCGCACGGTCCCTGCTGCATCCTTTAAAATGAAGAGTTTGGCTTCAAAGGGCGATTTCTCTGGATCTGATGCAAGAAAATTCCCTCCGTCTGAGGCAGCTCTGCAATTTGGGACACAAACTGCTCCCCGGACCGCTGTGCTCTGGAACGATGCATGGCTCCTGCTGCTTTTTTTTCTTTTCTGCCCGCCCGTTTGAAGAGAGCGGAGACGGGAGCCATCAGTTACTCCTGGGCAGCCCCGGGGAAGGCTCCCGGCCCCGGCAGCAGGTTGTGCCTCACCTGGTTTCCTCCCCACTCACCCCTCGCTCGCTGCCAGCGCCGGTGATTTACTTACAGGGATGATTATTACGGGCAGGCACGGCTGGGCCGTTTATCCTCACCGTGCTGCCGTGGCTGTGCAGATCCCCTGCTCAGCTCAGCTCAGCTCGTCTCGCTGGCTCAGACCCTTCAAGACGCGGCGGAAATCTCCTGGCCCAGCTAAATCTCCATCAAAAAGCCTCCTGCATCCCTGGAGATGCAGCGCTCCGGTCCCCCCGCCGCCCCCAGCACAGCCCCAGGCTCTGGCCATGGGGCAGAGGACTCTTCTTCCCTCTAACCTCCCCTCACTTGAAAAAACAGCATCCAGTCCTCAAGGAAAGCAAAGGGGAATAACTCTTTAATCACCCCTGTGCTGAACACCCATGGTGTGACAGCGCCTTGGACCATCTGCGCTCCAGAAAGGGGCCTTTTGGTTTTTCCAGAGTTTTTTTCCTGTAAGAGATCAGGTCAGCAACATCTCTGAAAAGCCATGGCGACTGCTTTGGTTTGTGCCTCTTTAGGGAAAGCCGGGAAAGGGTATTTGTTTTCCCACCAGCCAGCAGAAACCTTTGTCTCTGCTTGCTCTCTGCTCCCGGAGCTTTCCCAGGACGGCCAAGCCCGTGCCGACGCTGCCGGGCAGTTTCCGAGCCCGGGCAGCAGATTCACTCCCGCCTCCTCCAAAGGGAAAGCTCATTATATTGTTGATCCAGGCATCCTTTATCCAGAATCTCACATTCTTATTAGAGGCGTCAATTAAAACAATAGCAGATCAAAGCGCTGCGCAGCATCTCATTTTGGATGATGCCTCCTCCTCTCCGCAGCCCAGCTTTTGTTCTCGTTCCTTTGAGGGCACCAGCGTGGTTATTGCGCCAGCATCATCCCGGGGCAAGATGGGCACCAGGAGCATCCCAGCGTCTCTCTCCAGCTGAAGGAGCCCAACACGAGGGCACAAGGGTGACCCGTTCCCCTCCACGCTCTGGGAAAAGCATTCCCTTCCTCCAGGCAGGTGGATTTTTTCCCAGGGGCTGCCTGGGCTGAGCCGTCTCTTCCCCGCTCCTCGAGTCGCTCACGCTGTGACAACTCCTCTCCGCGGCTCCCAGCACGGCCGAGCGCCTGGTCCCGCGTGGCCGGTTTAACAGCCGCCCGGACGGACTCCCTGTTCGTCCTTGACCGGCAATTAGCAAGTGCCTGCTGTGATGGGCATCTCCTCTCGACTCCTCTGCAGGCTCTCCCAGCTGCTGCTCATTACCGTCTGTGAGCGCAGCTAAAACAGAGGGCAGCCTGACCCGGGGAAACCGGCAAGCTTTTATTAGCGCTGCAGATAATTACATTTAATAAGGACACTAGCTTTTCCCACACCAGATAGCTGAACCATCAATCTTCCCTTTAATAATAAAACCCTCTCCAACTCATTTACATTCATTGTTCCTTTTGCAACACAACATTACCCACGGTTTATCACCCCGGGATCTCACGCCGTGTGTGGCTGGCGGTGCTGGCACCGCAGCGTGGCCACGGGGAGGCTGGTGGCCCTGGCCGAGCACATCCCCGTCCCCGTGCCGGGGGGGCACTCACGGCCGTTTGCCCGGGCAGCCACAACCGCCCGAAGCACACGTATCTTGCAAAACTTGACAATAACTCTGTGGTTTGTGGACTCCAGAGCAATTACTCACCTGGCGTGAACCCCCACCACAAGGATTGCATCTTCCGAGCTGGGTCTTTACACCGGGAAAGAGAGAAATGCTTGTGAGCATGTACCGGGCTGAACTGATAGGATTTTTAGAACCAGAAGTAAATGCATTTTGTGTGTGTGTGTTGGGAGGCACAGTGTCTCTCAGGAGATAGGAAAAATAATGTATAAATGAATAACAGTGCAGCAAACATTCATCTTCAAAGCTGAAATTGGAGAGTAAAGCTGAGGGTATTATAAATCCTATTTTGCTGCTACTCTGCTGTTATTTGGTTTTGCCAGCTCACACCGGGACAGATATTTCAGTGCAGTTTTTCCTCACCCAATGCTCCTTCCCGCGCCTGCCACCAAGGGTGGGCAGCAGCCCCCCGTCGTGGGACGCGCTGGTGGCGGAGGGCACAGCTCCGGCTGCCCTTGAAATGTCTTCTCCTGGCCTGGAGCGCTGGAAAAGACCCGTCTTCTGGGTGCAGGAGGGGCGCTGGGCAGGCATGAGGCTGGGGTGGCTTCTCCCGCCCTTCCCACAGGGTGATGGAGAGGGACCGGCATCACGCCGAGACCTGCAAAGCTTGGGGGGGGCTTCAAGTTACCGTGGCCGCCCCCGTGCAGCTCAAGCGCAGGACAATCCAGCGAGATGCTGATTTGTGGCAGAAAAGGGGAATCAAAGAGAGTTGAAAGCTGCACCTTTCCTCCCACCCTGCGATCCCATCTGGCCGTCCCCGTGTGCCCAGACCATCCTTTCGCTGTCCCCGGGCCAGCAGCCGTGGCCAAGCGGCTGGTGCCAAAAGCCAGCATGGGAATGACATCATTCCTGACGGGATGGCAGCGCCGAGGGGAGATGGTCACCTGGCGAGAGGAGCCTGGAGTGCCCGGGGCACGGGGTGATGCTGCTGGGGACCTTCTTAGGCACGGGGTGATGCTGTTGGGGTTCTCCTGGGACACAGGGTGATGCTGCTCAGGACCTCCTGGGACACAGGGTGATGCTGCTCAGGACCTCCTGCGCTGGATGAGCAGATCCCTCACCCAGCACTACCTGGCCATGCCCATCGCCTCCGTGCTGTGGCGTGCTCCGACGTGCCGACGAGCGCAGGCAGCACAGGCAGGAGCCGCAGGCAGCGGGGGGCAGCCAGCCCGCCCTGCATCATCCCTGCCGGGAAGGGGCCGGCAGCCCCCCCACCGTGTTTAGTCTGGGCTCAGGGCTTATTATCAGCTCAGCCCCATCCCCGGCGGCTCGGCACGCCGCTCCCCACGCACCTCCTCTAATCTTCTCTGATTCCACATCCCCGGGATGAAGCAACAGGCCATCCATCAAGCGCCGGTGTTTAGAGAGAGGGGGGATCTGCGGGGGCCCCGGGTTTAATTAGGAGCCTGAAGGCCGGGCTGGCGATGGGCAGCTCCTGCCCTCGGCACGCACAGAGGAGCCATCGTCCGGCCTTATCAGCTCCGTGTGCGTTGGCATTTAAAAAATTCCCCGTGCCTGTAGGTTTATTGCCCGGTTATGCTGAGGGGAAGCAGTGGGTCCCCTGTCAATCCCCTGCTAAAACAGCTCAGCTCCGTTTTCAGCCAGAACGCCCATCCCACCCCACAGCTCTCGCCTCTCCCCGCAGGGTCCATCCACCTGGGGCTGTCCCCGCTGGGAGAGCCCGGGACGGGGCTGCAGGCCTCAGGTTCACGTCCCCATGGTCCAAGGTGCAAAAACTCTCACCTGCCTGGTGCTTCCCCCTCTCCACATCAAAACAGTTTCCAGCTCGGCTGCTCAGCCCTGGCCCGGAGCCCCTCGGGCACGGCAGGCGCCAAGCAAAGCCTTTAGCACATTTATTATTTTATTTTTTTTTTTCCAAAACACTTCTTCCCTAATTTAAACCATCATCTTTCATCTCAGGATTTTTTTTTTTTTTTTCAACAACGCCTGAATGCTGGGAGCAGAAAGGTCTCTTGACTGAGAGTAATTCTTGGCACATCTGGGGAAAAAAAAAACAGGACACACACCCCCCCTGCTCCCGTGCTGCAACTCCTGCTCTGACAGACAGCAAAAAATGCCAACGCCTCTGAGCGCCGCTCAGAAACCAGCAGGACCCGCCGTCGGCCAAAAAATACAGCAAAACAAGACAACAATGTTCATTTCCAGCCAGGGCAGGGGAGGCTGCAGACTTGGCAGCGTGAGGGAGAGGGTCAGAGCTGGCACCCAGCGTCCCCTCCCGCCGTCCCAGCCTGACGCTGGGCTGGACCCACGCACCCCACCGAGCTGCTTTTGCTGACGGGGCTGCCCGTCTCCTACACCAAACCCTTCCATTTGGCAACCCAAAGCCACGAATTTCTTCTGCTTTCAGAGCAGCAGGGATGTCCCTTTTGTCCTCGGGTGGGTCGTGACCATGGTCCGCACGGCCAGCCCCAGGGAGCGGGTGCTTGCCCCGAGCCCCCCCCATCCCAGCTGCGCTCCCAGGGTGAGCATCCCACCCAAACCGCCTGGTGTGGCTGCTCCTGACCCGGCTTTAACTTCAAACACCTGCCCTGAGCGCGGGGTGAGTTGTAATGCAGCTCAGGCTGGGGAGAGGTGGCCGTCGGGGTGACCACGTCCCCCCCCTGCGCCCCGCGGCGCTGCTCGGTGCGGTGTGAGGAAGAGGAGGGGGCGTGAAGATGAAGCGATGAGGAGGTGAGAGCCGGGGTGGAGCAGGCGGCCTGGGCTGCGCCGACCTGGCAGCGGGCTCCTGGCATAACTGTTATTTATTTCACAAGCCTGAAGATCAGCCCAGAAACCCCGGCGGGAGCTGGGCAGGGCGATGCTTGGTCGCTCCGGCTCTGCGGGGGCGAGGGCTGGGGCCACGTTGGTGGCTGGTAACGCTGGTCCCTGCTCCAGGCGTCGCGCGGGGCAGGCATCGCACGTCTGCAGGGTTTGCTCCACGGAGCAAAGCAGGGATTTTTCCGTTGGGAGATGATTTTTCATGCTCACTAGCAAACTGAAGCATCAAAGTTGATTCAAATTGAAATTGTGCTGAAATTACGGAGGGAAAAAAAGTATTCTTTGCTTTCTTGGTTGTATTTCATTGCCCGTGGTCCTCGTGCCCATGGACTGTCAAGTCCGTGCTGCGCCCTGCGGGTCCCCTGGCAAGGTCTGATGCTCTCTGGGCCTGGGCAAGACCACCTGCACCGGGTTGGTAAAATTCCTCAAGCCCCGGGCACATGGCACTGCTCTGCCACGGCACCAAAACCTCTGCTTTAAAGGCCAAATCGCTGCGGGCACCTCTGCAGCTGCTGGCAGCCTGGCTGGGTGCGGGAGCCGAGATGGGTGCAGGAGCTGAGATGGGTGCAGGAGCCGAGATGGGTGCAGGAGCCGAGATGGGTGCAGGAGCTGAGATGGGTGCAGGAACCAAGTGTGAGTGCAGATGGATACAGGAATCAAGACGGATGCAGGAACCAAGAGGGATGCAGATGGGTGCAGGAGCCGAAATGGATGCAGGAGCCAAGTGTGGGTGCAGATGGATGCAGGAGCTGAACGCTGGGTGCGGATGGAACAGGAGCCCAGACGGGTGCAGGAGCCAGGCACTGGGTGTGGATGGGTGCAGGAACCAAGCGCTGGGCTTAGACGGGTGCACTTGTCCCTTTGAAAATCCACCCGAGCCCTCCCCGCTCCGTCCACATCTGGCCTCAGGCTGCAGACCCCGGGCAGCGGCGGATCTCTCCAGGCAGCGCAGCAAATGTCATCGGAGGCGTAAGTATTTCCAGATTGGAAGCTCCGGCAGGCAGGCTCAGCCTTCCCCCTGTCATGTTTGCAGGCAGGTTTTACATATGGGTATCCACGGGTCTTTTTTTTTCTTTTTTTTTTTTCTCCTTCCTCCTAAGACGACTTCCAAAGCGAGTGATTTGCACCATATGTTCCTAACGCTCCCATGGAATACCGCCCTTTAATGAAAATAAGTGCGGAGGGAGAGGAGCCGTCCGCCCGCCAGCTCGCAGGATGGGAAAGACATCAGAAACCATCTCGCTGCTCGGCAAAAACCCCGCAGAAACCCACGGGCTGGGATTTATTTATTTCTTTTTATCTGCTGCGAGGAATGATAAAAATGGGAGTTGGCAGGAGTCACCTTTGACACGTGTTATCTCTATAATATCTCGAGCCGATAATCCCCACCTAAGCTTTGTGCTTTACACCGCCCGGGGAGCAGCTCTTCGCCAGCCCCGTTCGTTTCCACCCGCAGCACGTGGGCGATGGGATTTCTCCTCCATCACGTAGCCCTTCAGCCACCAGTCCAGAAATATTTGTGTAAGAGCCTTCCTCCCCCCCATCCTCCCCCAGCCCTGCTGACGTTACATTTTGTGCAGTGTAGCAGGCGGCTTTTTTCAAACTTTTTAATTCCGTTCATTAATCATTTAGAGAAATGTGCAATTACTCGAGTCCAATTACAGAAAATGTGCAACTACTTGAGTCCCATTATACGCCTGTACGAAATGCCAAGAACTTGATTAGAGCAAAACCACCGCCAGCCCCATATACTTTAAAAGAAAATATTGTGTGTTATCCTAGCGGGTGAAAAGAAATCGCAATTTATTTACGCACAAATGTGTCTAACCCTCGCTGACAATATGGGAAATCTTTCCTATCGGCCGTAACGTGATTTCAGCGTTCCCTTAAGGAAGAGATGTCTCTCTCTTAATTAAAACAATGCCTGAACTCACTGTAACCTCCTGATTTCATAGCGGGGATCCGCTCTGATTTTTCCAGAGGGTTTCTAATTACCCCACAAGCCGATGTCTGGCCCGGCGCTGGGCTGCTTGTTTTCCATCAGCGCCTGGAACCGTCGGCCGGGGCAGGAGGAGCGGGGAGGACTCCCCATTCCCCCTCCCCAGCCCTGGAGATGCCGGGAAACATCACACGCTTCTCCCGACGGCTCCTACGGGACGTGGCCTCTCTCATCTTTGCAACCAATTGGCTTCCTCGGGTAATCCGTAATTACACGAACTGTCTCCTATGCAAATCATAAACGTCTCAATCAATCAGCGGGAGCGGCCGCCGATGGCGGGGCTGGGCTGGGAGGGGGAGCGGGAGGATTTCTGCCACATGTGGCTGCTAAACTCCGTTATTTAGGTCAGCATCCTCCGTGTGCCGTCTGGGGGAGCGGTGGGTATTACTGCTCATTAGGGATTAAGCCGAGATTTACGGGTCTTTCTTAGCCCGTAGCCGTGCGGACACGGACGTTCCTACGAGCCCGACTACCAAAGTCTGAGATTCTCCGGGAGAATCTGGAGCTAAGGGGCTTAGGGAGGGGAATTAATTTACTGGGGCTCCGTAGCTCGTCCAGAATAAAAATCTCTTATAAAAGTATAATTTTCTTCTTGTTATTCATGATTACTAAATAATAAGATTGTTTAAAAAGCCAATAGAATGGATGTCAATATTGGCAGGAGATGTAATTGCAAAGCGTGTGCCAGCCTGCCGTGGCTTTTCTTAATTTTAATTAGGATAAAATTTACTAATCTTACAGGGTTTGCAGAATTAGGTTTGCCAAGAGGCCATCAATTGATCTGGATGATATTGGCTTCCTTTTAAGAGCCCCTTGCTAACTGCTATGTAAAGCCCGGGCTTTTAGCTCCCTTCTCAGATCATCTCTGCAGTTTTTTTGGCATGTCAAAAGGCCAGATGTTTTTTATTTGAGAGCAAATTGACACGTTAAATTACATTGTGCAAACAGTAAAGCCAGCCATGAGTAAACAGGCGACGAGGATTCATTGAATTTTATGGGTCGCAATAATGTTTATGTAATTTAACAAATTTATGCTTCGTGTCAGCTTTACCGCAAGAGTTATTCATTCCAAAAGGAAAAACAACTTACATTACAGCCCCCATATTATTCTGCCTCGGAGCCAATCAAAAGCAAAACAAGCTTTAACATGACAATCGCATGGGGCCATGCGTATGCCTGCACACGATAACATATATCACGTAAGTTAAACATAGTCAGTGGATATTGCCTGATTTGTGGGGGTTTTGGTTTTTTTTGGGGGGGGTTGGTTTTTTTTTAATTCTAATTTGATTACTTTTCTATCATCCAGCCAGAATGCAAACAACGGGGGAGGCTTCTGCCGCGCCAAGTCCTGCTCCAGTGTCAGCGATACAGATCCAGGCTCCGTGCGGTGCCTTCAGAAGGTCATGTTGATTTTTACCATAATGCATTTTCCAGGTCCCTGGGAACCTACAGCAGATTTAGCAGGAATCCTCTATGAATCAGGCTGTCTTCGCTCTCCAGTGGAGTGTATACCTAGCCCGAATTTCGCTGGCAATGAACCGTGCATTAATATTACAAACTCTTCTGGCTATTTAAATGCAAAAAAAAAAAAAATCACATCAGGCTTCAGGGCGAGCGAGCGGAGTGGAGGGGGCTCGCGCGGCGCTGGCAGGGTTTATCACATCACTCTCATTAATGCAGTTTAACACCTTGTGAGCTCGGGGACGCGCGGGGGGGCTCAGAGGAAGGTCACGGCGTGGAGGAGCAGCGGGGCCGGGGGCCGGCGTGCCCAGGCTGCCAGCCCGGCACGGGTTAAAGGAGGGAAATTCGATTATTTTATTTTTTTTTAGAGCAATGAGGCATGCTAAGCTAATAAGACCTCTAAACTGGCATCAATAACAAATGGCTTCCCACCAACACGCAGCAATTATCGATAGCAGCCGCCGCTGGAGGGGTTGGATCCTCTCACTCCGAGGGGAGGGTGCGTGGTGATATTTGCTGGCAGCTCCCAGAGAAACCCTGGAGAGCAAAGGCATCTTCCCACGCTCAGGGGGTCCAGCCCTGGCCTGGTTGGAGCCCTCCCAGCCGTGATGGCCACCAGGGACGGTCTGCAGCCCTCTGCTTGCCCACCCGTGGCACAGCAAGCCGGGGGCTCTGCTGCACAGGGGCTCCTCTGCAATGGAGCTCCTCCGGGGACAGGGAGTGCTCGGGGGAGCTGGGGCCAGCCAGGAGGTCCAGGGCCCCAAGCCCAGCTGATGTGGAGATCTCCAGCTCACCCTGCTTGTAACCCTGCCTTAAACGCAGCGTATGCAGAGCCAGCCGGCGCCAGGCTGGGAGCAGACCCCACCAGACAAGCTGGAAAAACCTTCTCAGAGGATTCTTTGACCCTACAAAGTATTGGCATACTTTCAAACAGAAATGGTGAAAAACCACCGGCCAGGTAGAAGCATTCCCGGGTGGAGAAGTGACATCTCTCCTCGCGTGTTTCCCCATGGGAAGGGCTTGGTTTGAGTTCATGGGACTGAGCCACCGCAGGATCCTGCTGCAGAAAGATGCTACGAGGGGCTTCAATAGGACCCCCAACACCCAAGCAGCCCTGGTCCCCAACACCCGGGCAGGGGGGTGCAGCCAGTCTCCCCCCAACCACCGCGGGGATCGGTGGGGTTGGCTGGGAGGCAACCAGGGTGATACTGGGTGGTCACAGCATACACTTCCCCCATCCCCTGCCCTGCCAGACCTCACGGCTCAGTCCTACCTGAGAAAAAGCTGTCGGTCCGGGTGCTGTGGGGTGATCACCTCCTGTGGGAAGACCCCCAGCAGCTCCTCCATGCTTTGTCCTTCCCTCATAGCAAGGTGGTGCTGGGAGACGCTGGAGGAAGCTCAGACGTTGTTGGCTTTAAGAAAAAGAAGAACCAACCCCCAAACTGATGTTTTTCGTGTTGCAAATTTCTGGTCTGTCTCCTGTCAGGGCACTGGGGACGGTCCCAGCAGCCACCAGCACTGCCAGTGGGACAGGCCCTCATCGGCAGGGAACTGGGTTGCAACAGATTCCTGGCTTTAAATGGCATTTAATACAGTCTTGAAGGAGATTTGCACACAGGACTTGAAGAGGGAACTAAGGGTTATTGCTGTCAATATAATTAATTTCAAGCTAATTTGAGCATCTGATTAAGTTTAGCATTACCATAAAAACTAAACTGCTATTTAAAACTGGAGAGGGGTTTATTAAATAAGTGCTGGAATGCAACAGAAAGCAAAATGAAGGTAATAAAGTCACTTAAAGTAATAAAATTAAGTGAATGATAGAGATATCCTTTCCTTTACCCTTCCCCGGGATGGAGATCTTCCTTCCTCAGCTGTATTTTCTGTACAGGCTTCTGAAATCCTTACAGGTCTTTCTAAATGTTCATAGAAACAAAATACATGGAAAAAAAAAAAAGGTCAATGCAATATTTTCTCTTTGGAAAAGGAGAGTAAAACAGCAAGGCGGAGAGGTGGCTGTTATCTGAGCACATCACCTTGCGGGAGCTCGCAGAAGGTCATGGGCAGCTGAGCCAGCTGGGAACGCCGCCGGGGGCAGGAGCACGGCTGGGAAAGGGAAAGCGGGATCCCCCCCACAGGGTGCTGGTCTGGGGGGCTTCCTTCGTCGCCCTCCTGCGTGTAATAAAACATTAGTCCAGTTAGACAACTGGTGGTGAAAACCCCACGGGGTTTCTACTGCTGTGCCAGAGCCGGCCAAGACAACTTACCCTTCTCCTCTGGGTTCATGTGTCATCCAGAGAAAACACTTATTTACTCTGAAGGCCACAGAAGCCTTAAAATACAAAGCTCGAGATAACACTGATAGGATCACACAGACATCCAAATTAATTTATACTCCTGTCCTAAGCAGAAGTGACTCATTGATAGCCGAGGAGCACCGTCCCTCCGTTAAAGAAGGACCTCGGCGGGGATGCCGCGGTGAGGGGTCACGGCGGAGCATGAGCTGGTACCCACTGTCCCCTCTCCATCCCCTGCTCCTGGAGCTCTGGGCACTGCCTCGGGACAGGGATGGTGAAGGAAAACAAAGGAGGTGGTCAGCTGAAACTTCCAAACCCCCTTCACTTGTGGCAAAGGCAGCCCCAAGGGAATAGGGATGTTCTGAGCCAGGGCTCGGGGAGGAGGGTGTGAACAGCCCTGGAAACATGGGGAGGAGGGTGACCTGGGTGGCCTTGTACCTCTCCAGAGCATGGCCTGGAGTCTGGAGAGCAGGACAAGGGGAGCTGGGGTTTCCTTTTGCACCTGGAAAGGGACCTGAAGCCGTGACATGGACCCGAATGGCAAATGGCAGCTCAATAGCTCAATGGAGATGGCTCTTGGACACCCCACTTCAACCATGGGACGTGGTTTAGCAGTAACTTGGTAGTGGCAGGTTAACGGTTGAACTTGAAGGTCTTAAAGGTCTCTTCCAACCATAATGATTCTATGGTTCCATTATTCTATGATTCTAACCACATCAGACCCTCAAGAACGCCGGTACACAGGGCAAACAGCAGGACTGCCAGCATCCAGAAACCCCCTCGCACGCAACACACCCCCCACTTTGCAGCAGGACATCTTGTACGAGACTTCCCCCAAAGCCCACCAAGCCCATCAGGGCTTTTCCCATTGCTCCCAGTGGGTGATGAGACCCCACTCCCTCTCAGGAGATCGCCCATGCTCAAGCTGCTGACCAGACCTGGAGGAGACACACGCTGACACTCAACACAATTTTGTGCAGCTTCAGCAAATACTGAATTCCACCCTCAACCCCAACTTCCCCTCCTAAGATTTCCACTTGGCTCCAGAGTTTGCTGGTAACTCCTATTGCAAGGCTGAGCACAATTTAGATTATAAAATATAACCGCGGGCTGTTTCCTTAATTGATTTCTTTTGTTTCATTCTATTCCTCAAAGATTTGTCAACATTAATTTTTATATGCTTAACACTTTGCAAATTCTGGCCAACTTTTTAAAATTAATGAGTTGAGATGGAGATTGAATACCTTCCCTCCCCTACAACTGCAGCGGGGAACTAACACAGGATGATAGTAAGGCATGTTATCAGCATTTAATTTGTAAAATTGGAGTTATTAAAAAGTGAATCTGCCAGCAGCCATTGGCAGATGTATTAACGCTGCTGAGCGTTTCTCCTTGCTATTATTCTAGATGAAGTCTTCCTTTTCGCATTTCGCAAACCAAAAAAGCACCACATTTCCCACAATAACACCATTTCAGCTGAAATTAGAAGGCTCGTGGGTTTCCCAGGGTTCAAGACAACAAATCAGCAACAACATTCATAGTAAATTCCTAGGGAAAAGCAATTTATTTTTTTTTAATACGGCGAACTCCTAAGGGCCGTGTCCTTCCACGACGTACGGCGTGTGAACCCGTGATAAAGCATCGGCAACTAAAACTACGAGAACCGGTGCCAAATCCTCCTGAGAGCCTCCTCCCAAAGAACACCCCGGATCGGTGTTGGGAGCGTATCATCTGTTTATAAGGACTCGCTCCGAAAATACGTTTTTTGAGATAGCTTATATTAAAGTGCAATTACAGGTTAAGTAACAAATTGGCGTGCTGCCTACTATAGAGAAACGCGCTGTGACAATCAGATAATGCTGGAATCAAACAAGATGGCAACAGCTCCCGCAAAAGGAGCCGGAGTGAGGAGCCCGTGATGCCTTCAGCCCGGGCGAGGAGGACGGGGCTGGTGGGGCTTTGCCGCCCCCCAGCCCCTCAGCCTCCAAACAATGAGGACCTTTGAGAGCCTACACCCAGTAACACAGTATAATATCCGGGGAAAAAAAAGACTCCTCTCCACCCTTCAAGCCCAAGCTCTTGTGCAGCCGAGAGATCCCGGCTGTCACCAAGGAAACCGGAGATTGCTGGAGCGATCTCCAGCCCCGGCTGCCTGCCGTTCCCTCCGGGGACGGGTGTTTTAGCAGTCGAGTGGCACTCCACCGGTCTCCGCTGCCTGCTCCTTGAGACACGGATGCCACTCCATCCCCAGCCCGCACGGTAGGACACTTGCGAGAGGCTCCTCCGCATCAGCTTTTCCACCTTCTCTCCGGGAGAAGGCTGCGACTCGGTCCCACCACTTCACCCTCTGGCTTTGTGCACACAGCGATGGGTTTGAAGGAGGTATTGTCGCTCGGGAAGGAGCTCCAAGGGCCACGGTGGGGGCTTCTGCCCAGAGACTTCTGCCCAGCGATGCGCACGCAATGCTGGAGAGGAACAGATGAACGTCTCAGTGCTGTGGTGTTGACCTGAGGTCGCTCACCCCTTGAGCTCTGCATCTGCTCCGATCCCTCCCGCACCGAGGGGAACTGGAGAAGGTGCAGGGAAAGGTGATGATTGCACCTCTCTGGCGTGCACCGGGGTGCAGGCAGGGACAGCAAACCCACCGGGGTGGTAGAGAGAGCCAACGGGACGGAGAAGGACTTCCCAGCCTGGAAAAGAGACAAGAGGAGGGTTATGAAGGAGGTCTCCAAAGCTCTGGATGCACGGGGATGGCAGAGATGAGCAATTAACCCCTGATGGCAAAGAGGGACCTCATCCTGAAAGATTTAACTCTCCCTCTTCGCTCTCAAGGTGGAAACTCGTAACGGCTGGTGCAGCACAGCCACCCACTCTCCTCCGTGGTGCTCCACCTCCTCTCCCTGGGGAAAGATCAGCCAAAATACGGACTCTTACGGGTCCTGCAGTGGCTTTAGCGTCACTGAGGACCAACAGGAGCACGTAGTCCAGCTCCCGCATTGCACAGGACCTTTACCCAGGGCTGAGCCTCGGGGTGTGGAAAATCTCCCGTTCCTTGCTCAAAACAGGGTTTGAAAAGCTCCCGAGGGGAAAGGCTGGAGGAGGATCCATGAGCTCAGGAGATGATGGGGGCGAGGAGCCGCTGAGGGGCTCTGCTGGCTCCTTCTGCTGCCACCAAACCCCATAAAAACACGCCGTTCTCGCCGGCGCCATAATTGCATTTATCCGTTCCCATTTTGGAAACAAGAGGGAAGTCAGCAAAAGCAGAATACTTAAGCACAGCTAGTTCTCGGCGATATAATTCTCTTTAATCTTTTAAGCATTTGACAGTATTTGCTTGAAAGAAGGAGCAACAAGTACATAATTATTGCACTAATTAAGCTGCCAAAACACAAGCATGCTGCAAGAGCACCTTTGAAACAGTGAGCTCTCGATTCATTAGCATCTGCTGTAAGCTTATTAATCACCTAACAGGCAATTAGCAAGCTGTTACTGTTTGAGACTAGTATGTAAATAAATTCTTGGGTTAATTTCTTCCTCTGATAATAAAGAAAACATTATGAAAATTAGCTAAGCGACAATGTAAATGATCTTGACTGTTAATTATATGATGGTGTTACATATGCGGCCGCCGTACACCAGATAAGGGATGCACCTCTCACTTTGCGCACTGTTTTAAAAATAAAATTGTTGACATAGGTAATAGGGAAGCTTTCAGCGCTGGAGTCACAGATGTTTGCCTTTAGCTAACCAAAACGAGCTGCCGAGCGACTGACACTGCAAAATTAACAACTGGCTCGATTCGCAGCCATCGCCAGCGCGGCGGCGCCCTGCGCAGAGCCCTGCCTGCAGCTCTGGGGGGTGCTGGGGGGCTCGGGCCCTCTGCCCCCGTCTGTGGGCCCATGGATCCCCCCAAAACCTGCAGTGTGGACCCAGCTTCCCAAACAGCCCTTCCCTGCTGGTGTGGGCAGGCAGAGGTGCAGGCAGAGATGCAGGCAGAGGTGCAGGCAGATAGAGATGCAGGCAGAGGTGCAGGCAGAAGCGCAGGGATGCTCGTGCTTGGGTGGCTGCACCGTATGATGGCACAGCTGGCCCTGGGGCTGGACATCCAGTACCCCACAGGGATGAAAATTAATAAAATTAATGTGAAAAGCAAAGCAGTGCCCTGCCTGCCCAGCACTGACCAACACCACAGACAAGAGAACAGACGCTCATTCACCCTCTGTCCCAGCAGGAGGACGTTGTTTTGTGGCCCAGACAAGACGATTTGCCTGTGAAGCCATTGATCATCTCTGCAAACCCGGGCCGATGGCATTGACCTGTTATTCACAATTTCCTCGGCCAATACACTGTAAGGCTTTCCTTTCCTGTGGCACCACCCTCCACAGAACACTCTACCGTCGGTCGCTCACGGAAAAAACTTAACCTTTGGCAGGAGTCTGGCAAAACGGGGCAATTACTGACGTGCGGATGGATGGTGGGAGCCGTGGGCAGAGGCACTGAGCATCCTCTGCCAGGGGGATGCAGGCAGCGAGCATCCCTGTGCCAGTGCCCCAGAGCCATCCCAACACTCCGTGCTAACGCAGACCGAAGCCCCATGACCACACCGTGCTGTGGGAGGCCGGGAAGGACATTTCCCCGACTGTCACCTTCCATTGACAAAACCCTGTTCTGCTGTGAGCTTGGCTGTACAGCTTTCTCTCCCCCCCAAAAAACCTCCCAGCTCCTTTAAGCATGCTCCAGCGAAGCAGAAAACTAATTACAGTGAACTGCGCGCCTGTTCGAGTGAGGAATTACCAGCAGCAGAGGTTACTTAATAATCTTATTAATTTAAACTATTTTATCACCATCTTTTGCCCCATAATTATGCGTACAAAACGCACACAGAATATTTCACAATTAAAAGCATGAAACAAAAGATGAAGATCAAAGGCGAGATGAGGCGCTTCCGTGCAGCTCCGGCGTCCCTGGGCAGAGGAGTGCCACAGCCCGGCAGTGCCATCCTGGCCGGGCCACCCAGCCTGGGTGGTGGCAATTACTGACGTGTGGATGGACCGTGGGAGCCGTGGGCAGAGGCACTGAGCATCCTCTGCCCGGGGGGTGCAGAGGATCCTGGCCGAGCCACCACCGCCATCAGCCCTTTGCAATTAGCACTTGCCAGAGCGATGGTGCTCCGTGGCTACGGTCACCCAGCACAATTTGCCCCAAAAAGCCTGCAAACCTGTCGGGGAGGAGGGATGGAGAGCACCAAGGGCACAGACCGCCCTGGTGTCGGGGTTCAGGCAGGTCTCCCAGCCCCACATCCGAGGGTCTCAGAGGGGCTCTGCTGCACCTATTGCTTTTTAGCAAAGAAAACTATTTCTTACACCCCAGGGTTATTTTTTTCTCTGGATGTTCTGAAGGATGGCAGGACTTCACCCCTGGCCCAACCAAGGGCACCCAGCTCGCTCCTGGCCATGGGTCTCGCCCCCACCCAGCGCAGCCCCCACATTCCCAGGTTTGGTCCTGCAAATGTCCCAGAGCGTTTTCCCTGATCTGTTACCAGGAGTCTCCAGCCTGATGGTGTTTCTCCCTCTCTTGGACCCTGGAGGAGAAAAAAAACATGTCCAAATGTATTGATTTCTGAGCTTCCTTTAACTTGAAAACAAAAGCTATAAGCAGTCTGGATCCAAAATATCATTTTCCATTTCCAGGAGCAAGCACTGGAGCTTTACAACAACCGCATGAAACCAAGAAGACAAGGAGGGACTGGCTTGTAAATGGCTTTTTAGTACAAACTGTGTTTCAGTTTTATGGGTGATGGCTGGAGATCCCTTTAGAGCGATGTGCTAAGAGGTTATTTTGGATCCAGCTTAGAGACTGCAGCAGTTTGGCCCATTAAAAAGTAAATTTTTCATGTCAAGAAACAATCTCTTACAGATGGAGTGCTCATCTGTGAAAAAGGAAAGAAAAAAAATAAAAAATAACTAGGTCAGGAAAGCAGCGTGAGGCTGGGCGCGCTCCTCAGGAGGCTTTTGGATCCTGCCGGGGTCCCTCCTCCAGGTCCCAGGTTTGGGGTGAAGCCAGCATGGAGTCATCCATGGCCCGTGTTTCTGAGCCCGGCGGGGACCCCGCTGGCAGCCACCTTGGCCACCGGTCCCAGCCCGCCCCAGGCACAAACCATTTGTGGTTGTTGAGCCGCAATCGCAGCGAGGGCTTGGTCTCCCACCAGCAATTTATCCGGCCGGGTCCCGCTGCCGCCTGGGGCTCCAGATGTTTGCAGAAGGGCCCAGGGACAGATGTGCCTCCAGCCTCGACCGAAACCAAAAAGAAGCTGCCGTTTCCCTCCATAAATCTCAGCTTTCCTTGGTCTGACTTGATCCGAGACGGCTCCTCTCCCGCCGTTTGTTGGTTTTGCTGGGTTTTTCCCTCTGTTCAAACACAGATAAGGGCAGCGGCTGCTCTGGGCAGGATGCTGCCGGCATCCCCACACATCACCTGCGCTAAAGAGATACAGCGCGTGGCAGCAACTGCTGTTTGCTTTGAATACACCTCAGCTGAAATAACACATTTAAATAAAAAAAGTCCTCGTGAACCTGGCATCGTTTCTTAACAGCCGTTGCCGCTGAAATTTCAATTCTGGACAACACCATGGAGGAGCTGTGGCCCTTGTAATCAAAAGCAGAACTCAACACCTCAAACCGTCCACTGAGAATGCACGAAATTGCTTTATATTTTTAAATGAAAATTCTGGGCTTTTTTTTTTTTTTTTCCAAAAGCAAAAGCTTTCCTTTTGGACAACTTCCCTCTCTCCAGATGAGCTGCTGCAGACCCAGCACCCACCAGCTCTCCCTCTCACCCTGCGGTTTCGTTGCCTTCTGCAGCCGCCGCCAAGCTGGTCTCCTGCTGCTCAGGAGAGCAATGTGCTTTCTCAGAAGGGAGAATTCTTTTCTTCTTTGGGTTTTTTGAAATAAAACCCCATTGGCAGCACAGCCCAAAAGAAGGCCAGCGCCACCCAACAGCCTGGTGGAACATCTCGTTATAAACTGCAAGAGGGGAGATGGAGCTGAGATGTGGGGAAGAACTTGTTTGGTGTGAGGGTGGTGAGAGCCTGGCCCAGGT
>JAOXJK010000069.1:42116210-42127913 GCA_025774025.1 Xenus cinereus
CCTGCCCCGAAGGGCCCCCCCGGCCGCATCCCCCGCGCCTGCCCGTCAAAGGCACTCGTGTGAAACACCAGCGCATCGGCTGCCTGCTCCCAGGGAAATTAATTAGAAAGCGCTAATTTTAGGTAAAATATTCAGCTACAGTGGAGGCAGGGCTGAAATCCTCGCTGGTTTTCACCCTTTGTGAGTTCTTACACCAGAAAGGGTGCCATGAAGCTCACCGGGCTCTGCCTCGGTGGCTGCCACAGACGGGGGACTTTGGGCAGGAATACTGGGGTTTTGGTGCACTTCCCCATCCTCCCAGCGCTTGTCGGACTGGTGGGGCTTGGACGTGGTGGTTTTGCAGCGCCAAGGCCAGGGCTGGGCTGCGGCAGCTCCTGGTGTCCCAGGGCACGGGAACCGTGTCAGCCCCTTCCTCTGGACCACAGACCCCAAAGGGACTGAAAAATGTTGTCCCCCCCCCTCCCACCATCTTCTGTTTTCCAGAATGAAGAACCTCACTTCTTTCCATCTTCCCTCATCCATCGCTCTGCCCGGACCCCGCTCGCTCTCCCTCTGCCCTGGACCAGCTCCCAGCCATTCACATCCCCCCCGGGAAGCGGGGCCTGGAGCCGGGGGTGGTACCCGAGCGGTGCCCACCTCTCTGCCACACAGCGTCCCCCACGCTGGCAGGGGACACGGGGACACAGGGACACGGGCAGCCTGTCCCCTCCAGCAGCGCGGCTGCAAACACACATCCCAGATAGCGCAGCCCCCCCCCCCCTTTTTTTTTTTTATGTTGTTTATCCCGTTCTGCTGGGAACTGGCATTCGTGATAGATTGCATATAAAAACCTACTTATAAAACAATCTTTTCCTCAGCTGCCCTTTCACTGGAGCCTGTCTGCAGTCTCTGCGCCGGGATGCATTGTTATTTCATGTGATGAGACATTCCAGAAAATGAAATAAAATAAAAATAGACATTTGGAGGGGCTTTTGTTTTGCTTTTTCACAGCTCCCCCCCAGTTTGACTCCTGTGAACACACTTGTCGAGTTGATTTGCTCACGCTGCCTCCTAAGCATGTCCTTGCACCGGAGACACTGCTCTTTTACATTCAGCTTCTCAGAATTAGAAGAGAAACTTGGCAAAGCAACAATAGGGGGGGAAAAAAAAATATGAATAATCTCAGAACAGAAGTTGCATTATGTGATGTGGTTGCCATGTGGTTAAGCCTGAGAGAGGATCATGCAGGCGCATTGTGGGAAAAATGATAACAGGCGAAACAATCCCGAGGAACGCTGAGGGTTTTGTAATAAGAGGTTATAATGCAAACCCGGCGGTACCGTGCCGCGGCCCCATGCCAAGCGATGTGGGAGAATCCGCAATAACCGGGTGGGTGAGCAGGGATAGGGATTGGGGGGGGTGGTGTCCGCCCTGCCTCGGGTACCATTGGCCACGTGGCTTCACCGTGACGGGGTTTAGGGTGGGGGATGCCCAGTGGAAGGGCATCGATACCCTTTGGGTACCGGTCTCAAACCTCACCAGGGGATAAACCATCACACAAAGTCACAGCTTAGAGCATGAGACAGACCCACAGCAAAACCTTGAGCATCGATGGCTCCGGCGCCTCCGAAGCAGCCGCCGGCGGAGCCTCACGGTCTCCTGACGCCGCACACGCTGGCACCAACCAAAATGTGCTCGTTGGTGCTGACTCCCGCAGCCCTGCCCCTGAAAAGCCCAAACGCACCCCAAAATCTCACTTCACCTCATCAAAGAGATTTCCCTTCCACAGGTCACTCACCGGAGTCAGGCGTTCCGGGCACACACGGAAACAGCGGCCACCAAGCGTGGGCACCACGTGGCAGCCCGCGAGCGGCTGGTACCCACCACCCGTCACCCACCCACCCCAGCCACGCTCCCACCCCTGCCCGGGGTTTGCTCCGCACAAGAAGATTCTCCACCTTCACCACCATCACAAAGGCGTTGGCCATCACAGGTTCACGATGGAGCTACAGGAGTTGTCTCCAAAACGTCACCTCTGGGGCAACGGCTGCAGAGAAAAGCCAGATTTCAGATGGGTTGAGATTCAGGTGGTTTTGGGGAAGCACTTAGGAACTCCACGACCCCGCTATTTTTTCCCCCAAGCTGTATCAGCTGCGCTGGGGAACCGTTATCGGGGCAAAACCGGCCCTGCCTCCTCTCACGTGCGTTGTCTTGGTACAAACGTGTGAGTGGGCGGAAAGTCAGCGCAGCCAGCTGAGCTACGGGAAATTCAGGAAGCGTGGGGAAACACATGCTTCTTAAAAAAAATAAAATAAAATAAAAGCCGGCGGGGGGGGGGGGGTAAATCCTGTGAAATTCTATCAGCAATGTGAATTCTGCTCTTTTATTGCAACAGAATCCTCAGCTCGCTTTTGGCCCGGTCGGAGTTAACACCAGTTGGTGCGGCCACAGGCAGAATGTGCCCTTTGGGGTGACAAGCACCGGAGCTGTGGTTCACGCGGGTCTCACCCGGCCCTGGTCCTGCCCACAGCGATGGGCGAGCGAACGCGAAGCGTGGGCGAGTGAAAGCCACGCATGGGGCAAGGGGAGGAGGCAGAGAGTGCCGTGACCTCTCCCCCCGGCTGTTGGGTTTCGGGGTTCCCACTCCTGGCCGGGTGCTGTTCCCACTCTGCCAGCCCGGGGCTGAGCAGCGCCCTCCTAAATCTGGAAGGCAAGGGCTCTGCGGTAAATTAAACACGCCGTGAAGAATTGGCAAAGCAGACCCCGCGCTGGCGCCTTGCTTTGTCTCGGAGTAATTTAGCAGGCTTTAATGAGAATTCATTCACATTATATTGTGAATAGCTGCTTTTATGGGAGACAAGAGGTGATGAACCAGTCGGAGCGGAGACGACTGGCACAGATGCCACCGTGCATCACCGCTCCCCCTCCTGCCAGGGAGCACCCAAGGAAGAGCGGTGAGGAGCAGGGAGGGAGCAGAGGGGAGCAAAGAGCTTTCATGGGTGCAAACCCGACCTCTTCGCCCCCTCAGGGTGGGAGGAAAGGTGGTGGGGCGGTTGGGATGGAGCTGCAGGACCAGCTCTCCCACCGGTGGCCCTGGCACTGTCACGATGCCCTGGGGGGCATCGTGTTTCCCCCCAGGGACATGCTGCCAGTGGCCAGAAGGCTCAAAAGCATCACTGCCACCGGAGCCACGGGGTCCTGGCACAGGGGGACATCGGTGGCACCGTGCCCACTGCCCTCCGTCCGGGAAGGACAGAGCCCCAGGACAGCTCTGCTTCAAGAGTGACTGGATCCATACAATTAGCGACTGATGTGAGGCGGCGGGATCCGAAACCCTAATTTGGCCTGATTAAAGCTTAATGATTCCAGCTTAATGATTAAAGAAATGCCCCAATTTCCTCGTTCCAAACAGCCCTTGCTGCCAAAACTCAGGTGGAGCGGACACGCATGGGGCTGCAGCTCGAGGAGACAACCAGGGGAAAAAAAAAATCAGGATTTCAATGGCTTGGGCCCAGCGAGAAGGATTCGTGCAAACAGATGAGCCAGTTAGCTAACGAAAGGGAGAAATTAAAGTGTTTTAATGAGGATTTCAGGATGAATAACAACCTGGCGGCCTCTCAAGCAGAAGAGGATTGCTGTGCGCGGTAATTTGAAGGGCAGCAGAGCCCAGGCTGGGGAGGGTGGGCTCAGCCCCCGCTCCCCCCGTCGCCCCCAGCCGAGGGGCAATGCAGGAAAACGCTCCGGCTCTTTCCCAAAAAACCACTCCAGCGTGGTGCGAGGCAGCCTCCCTGGAGAGGCACAGGCAGAAAATACAACTCACCCATCTGCGCTCGAGCTCTGGACCCCATTAAAGCGGCGATCGGCGGGGGGAGAGGGGGCAGCCTCAATTCACACAAGGTGCTCTCTTCATGAAAGCATCTTTTGATTATGTTATTGCAGCTATCAAAATATTGCAGAGTTCAGAGCATTCCTCAGGGATCCCCGAGCTCTTCAAAGACCAGAGGACCACGGCTGGGGAAAAAGAAGCCTTTAATTATGTCGGCTTCCATGCTTGTTTCTGCGGTGGAGTTCCTTAAAAAAAAAAAAATTGGGTTTAATGAGAAGAAACACATATGGCTTCATTGTTCAAACAGAAAATAAAGCTGATTTTTTTTTTCCTTTTTTAATAGATGTGCAAGTTTCTTTTGGGCCCTACAGCATCATCCAGGACTGCATTCCGAGGGGCTCTGGAGCACAGAAATTGTGCGGTGTGTAAATCAAAGCCTGGCTGTGGAGCTGCCCGCCCGTCTCCCATCCGGGCAGAGGCTTTTCCTCCAAACCCCAGCCCGGCCCCGACGCTCCCACCATTCCCCATCGCTCTCGCATCCTTCAGCAGTGTCTTCCTCCTTCCCAGAGACTTCAGACTCCGCAAAACCCCACGGCTGATAGGGCTTCAGCAGGGCAATCTGCCGCAAACCCCATCATTTTGTTCAGATGTTCATTTGAATCTAAATACAAAGACTCATTTTCATCCCCAAACGTAAACAGCAAACAGCAGAGCTGGGTATTACACAACAGAAAGCATGGGCCAACCCTACCTTTTAAAGAACATATTGAGTATATTCTTCTAATAAATTATCCTATCTAGCAAATTTAATTAATGGGCTAGCGTGTGGTGCAGCCTGCTGAATAAAGTATCTCTATCAGATCTGAAATGCTTTTGGAAGCTTTGAGTACTAATAAAGAGTGTTTTGTTCAAGAACTCACAGGGAACAATTACAAATAATTGCCCAGAAGGGCGTGTGCCTCATTTAAGTGACTACATATTAAAAATGATGAAGCACAATTAAAAAAAAAAAAAAAAGAAAAGAAAAAGTCCTAATTATTAACCACAGTAAGAGTGACGAGCTTTAACGCAGCGATTCCTGCCCATCCCCACCTCCCTCCCTGCTCCCGGTGCTCTGCGGGATGAGCAGGGCTGGATTCTCCTGGGGTGGATGAGGAGCGAGGAACTTTCTGTAACTGCCCGAGGTGGTGGGATAAATCACAGCCGGAGCCGGGGCTATGAATTCGGACATCCTGATGGCCGTCCCCATGTCTGTCTCGCATCCAGCCCCCAGCCCATGCACCCGTGAAACAGCAAATCTGCCCGATCCTGCTGCTGGGCGGCAAAAGGCAGGACCGGGCGGCACAAGGCCTCGCTGCAATCGCACTAATGAGAGAATCGGCTCGTTAAAGCGCCAGCCGTAATGCTACGTTTCAAACCCGGGCAGCGCATGAAGAGCAGTGCTGCAGGGGAAGAGGAGCAGGTTGTTCCCCTTCTTTTCCAGCCCCGCAGTTTTAAACCCCTTGACTCGCTGCTTGGAGGGGCATCCCGCAGCGAGGCTTTTTTTTTTTTTTTCCCTTTTTTTTTTAAATTGGTTGGAAACAGAAGTGCTGAGGTACCAACAGGCCAACTCCTGTTCTCACCTCTGCCATCAGAGTGGTTCCAAAGAATGTTTATCAATATGGTGATAGGCGCTTAATATAAATATAAATATATATATTTATAAAGGCTGCTCAGCACCTCCGGGAGGCCACGTCGGCTGTGGGGCTGGGCAGCCCCAGAGGCAGTGGCCACTCTGGCTGGGGGTAACTGGTGGTGGGAGCTGCCAGAGGCACCTGCCGTTAAGGAGAAGGAGCTCAGAGTTACATACACCGGGTCTCACCACGTCAAACCTTTCTCTGGTGCTCAACGGAAACCACAGCAGCAGCCTGGACATTAGAGTGACTTGCATCCTTCCAGCTCGTTCCACGCGCCATCCCAAGCGTTAATGAGTCAGGCTGGAGGGGCTGGAGGTGCAGGAGATGCAGCCTGTTCCCTCTGCGTGTGGGGTGGCAGAGCTGATCCCCCCCACCCCGGCGCTGGCAGCGCAGCCCCAGGAGCTGCATCCTCATCCTCAGCCCCTTCCACCAGGCTTCGCCGGCCACGTCCCTCACACACCCCCCTGGGATCCACTTTTCCAGCCCATAAGACAGCAACAGGCAGAAAACTTATTTGTGATGGACAAAACCAAACCACAAACCAAACCAAGAAAACTCCAAGAGAAGTCACTCACTGTGAATAAAAGGTCTTCTGGGAATGTTCCCCCGTCCTTCCTCTGTTGAAGCTACAAAGCAGAGCGGGACTTTTTCACCCTTTTCCTGAGAATCAGGGTTTCCGGGAAGAGTCTGAGCTTCACAGGGGATCGCGCTCACGACCAACAGGCTTCACCCGTGCAAACATCCACACCTTAAAAACAAAATTGTTTCCCAGAAAGCATTAAAATCTCCCTGAGCCCTCTGAGTTTTAGACTTTCCCTATTGTATCATGAAAAAAAACCAAAAAAACCCAAAACCCTAGTGCTCTCCAGGCTAAATGCGATCAGGCAGTTTTTCAGCTGGAGCTGTGAACAGAGGGAAAAGGGGCAGGGGGTTGTGTGTTCTGTGTGTTCCTGTCGCAGCACTCACTGTTCAGAACGAGCCTTTAGTGACCTGCCAGCGCCTGCCTCCCTCCTTTCCAACGGTGAGTACGATATCAAGTCAAGTAAAAGAAAAACCTCCTTTAAAATGACTTCTCATGGCAGAAGGACTTACAAAGAGCAACTTTTTGAAAGGTTAGAGCTGCAGCACTGGCATTTCAGCTGCCGATTTCTCTGCACTCCTTGCTTCACATGACAATGGGGAAAAAAGTCTTAAACATCCAGCGGTTCCCTTCCCCAGTCAGCAGGACACTGGCACCGAAATGGCTGTAAAGCACAAACTACAGCTCTGGCAATAATGAGCAGCAGAGATCGGAGATGTAGCCACTGATGCAAAAAAAAAAAAAAAAAAAAAAAAAAAAAAAAAAAAGCAGCACATTTAAAACCACCATAAAGACATAATTTTGCTGTGTTTTCACATGCAAGCAAATAATAAGCCAGGAGAGCAGCATCTCTGGCACCGAGAGCAAAGCAGGGTTCAAACCAGGCTGAGCCAAGCGCACGGTTGATACAGTTTAGTTAGAGAAAAGCTCAGATTTAGCACGTAGCCCATCGTGCTCCGGGTCTGGAGCCGAGCCCTCGCTGCCCTGGGGCCGTGGATCCAGCTCTGCTCCTCGGGAAAGGTGCATCCCTCTGGGACAGCCCCGGCACCCTCAGGATACGAGGGTGGGTGGCTCTGGCAGGGGACTGGGGCTGGAGACAGAAGGGTTTGTCCCATCCTCCAGGCCAGAGAGCACACCTCCTGCTGCACCCCAGAGCTGTGACACCTCGTGGACCAGGAGATGTTTCCAGCTGGGCTTTTCCATCCCCACCTCCGGGGTGCGCGGTCCCCAGGAGCTGGCCAGAGCTGACCCGTGCAGTGATTCAGGGGCCGGTGAATCCAAAATACAAAACCAGTTATAAATCCAGCCCGCCCAGCAGCCAAGGCCAGGGCAGGCCACGGGTGCAGAGAGATTTCATACTGCAGCCCCAGCGCCCGGTGAAGGCAGCACCGAGCCCACCCAGCCCCTCCACGCTCTCCGGCTGGGGCCAAAGGTGCGCTTCCATGGAGCCTGCACAGATGCAGGAGCAGCCCTCAGGGATGCAGGAACAGCCTGTAAGGATGTGGGAGAAGCAGACACAGATGTGGGAGCAGCCTGCATGGATATGGGAACAGCCTGCAAGGATGCAGGAGCGCTGTGCAAGGATGTAGGAGCAGCCTGCATGGATGGGGAGACACCTGCAAGGATGCAGGAGCAGCCTGCATGGATGTGGCACTCTGCATGGATGCAGGAGCAGCCTCTAAGGATGTGGGAGCCACCTGCATGGATACAGGAGCACTCTGCATGGATGCAGGAGCAGCCCACACATGTTCATCCACAGCCCTTCTTTTTAGGAAAGAGCCACTTCAAACCCACCAAAGCTTTGGGTTACGAACCCCAAAACACTTAACAAATCCTGCACAAGGGAAAAAACCTCACATTAATGTTGTGGCAAGAGCCGACGTGGCACTGGGACCCCCGCACTCTGCCTGCCCGGGAGATGCTCCTGGCAGGAGCCCGGAGCCCCGGCGGGATGCAGCAGCGGGTCCCGCATGGTCAGGAGGAGGATTCACCCGAGGGCCGTGGTACCCTGGGACCCAAAACAAACTCCACAAACCTGTGGTTCCGTGCCCTGCTACCGCCTCTGCAACACGCAGGCGCTGTTTCGGGTGCAAACATCTCGGTTTGATTTCACCGGGCAGGAATGTTGCGAACTTGGGTTTAAAGACCAATTTATTTCTCGCAATTTCTCCTCCTGGTAGAAGCGGCTCGGTTTTCCAAGACTCGATTTTTTTCCAAAATAAAGTAAGAATTTAACCATTGAAAGGAAGCAGCCTGCTGCCGCATTTGTTTCCCTATTGCGGTGTCTCAGAACTTAGATTGGAAATGGAAAGGGGCACCTTTAAAACTTTAATACCATTTAAATGTTCCAGTCTCACTACTGCACCAGATCGTTCAGTAAAGTAGCTAATTAAAAAATGGCTGCTGTGATGACAGACTAGATTAATAGTTTTTGAAGAGCAGCCAGTGCACCAACTGCTCCTGTAGCCATGATGAAAGCTAATAATGTAGAAAATTCTGCCAATTCTTTTAATTCATGAATATTTAAGCCTGTGAAAAATCTGTCAGATTATAGCACTTTTCTGGTGATTTTCTGCTTAAGTACATTTATGGGCAAATGCCAGTTGCTCAAGAAACTTCAGTGGAATGTGGAGACTTTTTATTGTTTGCATCACCAGAGCCCTTCCCTCTCTCCTCGGGCTGTTTAACCCCTGCCAAGGCTGCGGGTTAGAGCCAGGGCAGCCGGCTGCTCCGGGCAGAGGGGCACCCACACCCAGCACCCCGGGATGATGCTGAGCCCCGGCTGCCCCCCCCTCACCTGTGTGGTCCCCGGAGCCAGGGAATGGGGTGAAGCTTTGGGTTTATGCACCAGGACGGGAAGGAACCCACAGATGACTCTCATTTCGGGATGCCTTCGCTGCAAGAAGGGGGAAAAAATAATCCCATTTCTTTTTACAGGAGCACAAGTTGCCTGGTGTCTCCCGGGCTCTCCCCAAAGAGCAGGGGCCGAGGGAGCCGCCGGCTTTTGTGCTCTCCCCATTAGCCCGGTGTAATTAGACAAAAGAGGGGCTGGCAGCGGCGAGGGCGGCCGTGGCGGGTCCCGGCGAAGGGGTCGGTGCTGGCACCGTGCCGCGGGCTCGGCTCCCAGCTGGCTCCGGCCAGCCCCTAAACAAGAGCCCGTCTGAAGCCACGAGTGCTTTATTGGCAGCAGAGTCCCTGGCAGCTCCTCAGCCCTCTCCTTGCTGGTGGGCTGCGTTCTGCTGCGGTGCCAGGTGACTCATTTTACAGCTATTTTAAAAAAAAATAAAAATAATAAAAATAAATACGCCGGGTGGAAACACAACCAGCTTCTCTGCTCCTCGAAGGGCTGGCGCTTCCCGCGAGCACGTGGTGCGGTGAGCACGGGGTTACCTCGAGACCACCTCACAAGGGATGCTCTTTTCCATCATTTCCAGCACTTTTCCCCGGCAAAACCTGCCCAATTCTCATTGCTGAGCCGCGGACCTTGTTCTGCCAGCTGGAATTGGAGCAGAATAAAGTCAAGCAGCCAGGAAGAGTGATGGGCCCTTCTCCTCTTCTCCTTTCCTCACCTGGGATGCGATGGGAGGTGAGCACAGACCTGGGCATCACAAGGAGGTGCCGCCACAGTTTGGTCCTTCGCTCTCCAGCGCGGATGCTCCCATGGGAAGGGTGGGTGGGAAGGTACGGGCAGCTCTCCCTGCCTGCCAACAGCAAGGTGGGGAGGGGGGCAGCAAAAAGGGGGGAAAAAAATATAAATAAGCGATGCTCAGCTGTCCTTAAGTGCCAGGTGACCTCGTTTCAGAATATTTCAGAACGTGAAACACAGAGCGACTTGGGAACAAAAATGAGGAGGCTCCACCAATATTCAGAACATGTTACCTAAAGCTGAAAATGCAGTTTATCATCCCAACCTGGCTGGCGAAAGGAAAGCCCACCGTGGCGTGACGTGCTGGGAAGGCTCACGCTTCCAAACCTCGACTCCACATCTCCTCCGTGCTGCCAAATTACATGAGCCCTTTAAAACGTTCCATAAACATCGCTGCGTAATTAAGCGCTTACAGGATTTGCAGGCTCTTTGTCTCGCGGTGGGGAACGGCTCCTGTAAAGCTCTCAGAGTTTAGCAGATCAGCCCAACTCAAAGGTCCTCCAGCCCAGGAATAAATGGCCAACCTGGGCTGGGCAAGTTCACTGGCGCTCGGGCACCTCTTGCCCCAGGAGGCAAAGTTGCTCCCGGCTCCCCGTCCTGCAGCAGCCGATAACGCTGAGCTCATGGGGTGAAAATGGGCTTTATGGGCTCAGGGGGGACTTTCGACCTTCACTGAGGGCCGGGGTTTCTGCTCGGCTGCCGTGGGGGATGCACAAACCCACAGCGGGACGGAGGCGAAGACAAAGCACGGCAGAAAAGCCGAGACCACCCTTCCTCTCCTCGTCACAGACCTTCAGCCACTTACAATGTCACTTCAGCTGAGTAATAAGCAATTATGATTTAATTACTCCAGTGCTCTTCAGCAGAATTTTCTGAATAATAATTGTCACTTTTATGGCACCTCATTTATCCTTCCACCTCTTCAGCTGGATTTATCCTGCACCGCGGCTGGTCTCAGCACCACCGGAGCCGCCGGAGCCGGTCACCTTCCCTCCCGTCCCACCGTCCCTCCGTCTCTCTGTCCTTCCCACCGCCACGGTTTGCCGTGCTGGCACGGTGACGGCGACGGTGACGGCGTGTTCGCAGCCACACAGGCGCCCCGTCCTGCAAACCTCGCGGCTCAGCGAGAACGCGACAAGTGCCGCTAATTCATAAATATTTAACACCCAAATCTGCTGCCTCCTGATAGCTTTTTCCAGAGTTTCTATTCTAATACATATTCCACCCCCTTCCCCTCCCCACCGGCCCTCCTCGGGTTTTTTTTTTTTTCCCTTCCTCTTTGCCGGGCACTAATCCAAGTGCTGAGATGACTGTTTCACTTCCCTGCTGTCATCAGTTGTTTTTATCTTATCTGGACCGTGGATGCCAGTCAGCAACCCGCTGCGGTCTTTCCAGTTGAGTCCTGACCTCCGCAATCAGCCTCAAGATGTCCTGTAACAAGCAGATACGGTTACTCAACTTGTCCATCAGCACTTCTGGAGGGGGAGAGAAAAAAAAAAAAAACTGAAAAAAAAAAAAAAAGAAAAAAAAGAAAGAAAATCCCCGCAGAAGACAGAGCTGACAGAAGACAGGGCTGGGGAGCTGCCGGGGAGGTGGCTCGGTGCCGGACAGGCTGCTCAGGGAAACCGGGCTGGGAATTTCATGCTGAATGGGGTTACTGGGGGTGCTGGTGTTCCCGGAGGGATGTGGGGCTTCCCACGGGTGGGGATGCAGGGCCCACTCTGGGACCCCTCGTCAGCATGGCATGGCTCTGAACCGGGGTGAGGGGCACTGCAGGACAAACTTTAGGGTCTCGGGGAGACTGGGAGCAGGAGGAGGATGCTCTGCTGGGGCTGCAGGGGGGTCCCTACCGCTCCGCACCCTGCTCGAGATGCCTCTGGCATGTCTGCTCTGGGGTGGTCATGGAATCATAGAATCATGGAATGGTTTGGGTTGGAAGGGACCTTAAAGCCCCCCCAGTGCCACCCCCTGCCCTGGGCAGGGACACCTCCCACCA
>JAOXJK010000069.1:42142980-42153171 GCA_025774025.1 Xenus cinereus
TGGACACGTTCCTGTGGGACCTGCTCTGGGTGGACCTGCTCTGGCCGGGGGTTGGACTGGATGGTCTCCAGAGGTCCTTCCTAACCGTTACAGTTCTGTGATTCTTCTCCCCCAGCAGCCAGGGAAGCCCAGCTCAGCCCATCTGCTTCACCGAGGGCAGCAAACGGGCACGTCCCACCCATGGGGGCACCAAGCCCGGTGGGCCAGCGAGCCAAGCTTTCCCCTGGCCACCGTCTCGGAGCCAGGCGCCCGCCTCGCTGCACCATCCGTGCAGAGGAGCATGTCAGCAGGGCTGTTGCGTGCGTTCTATTTTGCTTTTTTAAACATGTCAAAGCAGACTGTTTCCCCTCCCGTTGCTCTCAGATGTGGTTGAATTGTTTTCGCCAAAACTTCCCAAATACAGAGTTTCAACCTAAAGCAGACATTGCCCACAGAAAGTTTTCCCCCCAAGCTAACTGCAAAGTTATAAGCAAATAAAACTGGATTTAATAATGGGAAATATTCATCATTCTTGTGCACAGGCCTCTGAAGTAAAACCACCCTCGTAGAAAACATCCTTCTCCAGTAAAGCAGAGTTTGTGCTGGATGCTTGCTGCTTTTTGGACCAAAGCACATGGAAAACCGGGTTTATTTTCCCTTCATGTGGGCACAATCTCCCAGCAGTGTTTGAATCGCCTTTCTTTATAGTCTTAAAAAATTAAGACTACATTAAGACTTTGTTGCAGCCTTTCTTCCAGAGGTCACCCAGCCAGCTCCCCCCCCAAAAGCTTCCCAGCACAGCGAGGTCCTTGGGTCTACCTAAAATCCCACCCATCAGTTAACGGGCACAGAAGGATCCTGCTCTATTTTCCGTCAAAACCAGCAATGAGATGAATAGAAGCCCCTTAAAGCAGCTGCAGGAGGGAGGTGGGAAAGGGGTCTTGTGGGAAAGGAGGGGTTTAGGGTGGTGGGGCTTTTTGTTTGGATTTTTTTTGTTTTGTTTTGTTTTCCAGAGGGGACATAAAGCATCCCCCGTTGCCCATGCTCTGGGCAGGGCAGCCCAAGGTGTGCAGAGCTGCCACCAACACCCACCCGTCCCCAGAGCCCTCCATCCCACCGGGGCACAGCACCAGGGGTTTTACTCGGTGCAGGTTTTCACCAGTGCGTGAGGTTTATGGAGGGGTTTGGAAACAGGAAAAATAAGCAGAAAGATAGAAGTCCACTTCAATCAAGCACAGTGCACAGATGGATCTCTCCCGGGAGGTGAGAAGGGAGGAAAACCAACAATGCTCCGGGTTTTTTCTCTCTCCCAGGGATCTGGAGCGACAGAGAGGACCACAACAGCCTTGCACGCACCGCTTCATTCCAAATCTCAGGACTGAAACAGCACTTTGCCTTGTCCACCTACAGCCCCCACCTCTTCACCCTGCTCCCCTGGGCCACCGAGCAGTGAGAGCGAGGTGAGGGACTGCCTGATCTGCTGGAGGTGACACTGGGTGCAGGTCCTCGTCCCCCACACAGACCCGGCTGGGGAGGGCACATCGCAAAGTGCAAGGTTCAGCCCTGATGGCACATCCCCGCTGACTGTCCCAAATAGCCAAGAGCCCTCTGCAAACACCCATGAAAACATCCCTGGGCTCATTTCAGCCCCAAACCAGGGCAAGGGGTGAGAAGACCCCAGCCTGACAGGGGGACAACCTCATACTGTTTGATCCCAGAGGCCACACATGCCCAGGAGAACACGCACCCCAGCTATGGCGAGGAGGAGGAGCAGGTTTCTGGCTGAAAAAGGCCAGAAAACCCTGGAAGTTCTGGCTCACAGACACCATTTGTCTCAGTCTTTCACAACCCCATCCGCCGCACGCTCCTGCTCTGCCGTGTCAGGGATTGGTGCCTGGGGGAAGGTCGTGCTCCATAACCCGCCATCAAGGTACCTCCCAAGCCGGGGAATTTATTATTCTCGCTGATAAGCTATGATCCCTTAAAGACACTTCCCTGTATCCTTCCATCTTACACAGCTCCTCTCCGCCAGCTGGGAGGTGCTTTCTGATGCTGCCTCTGGTTTAAATGGAGGATCACAGGGAGCGGGGGGAAACGCAGCAATTTGGAAGTGACAAATCGCCCGTTTTCCCCAGGAGCGTCTGCAAAGCGCGAGCCTCCAAGCAAAGCTCCTCTTCCCAGAAAAGGAAGAGAAGGAAAAGAGCAATGCTTCAAAAAAAATCGCAGCTTCCTTTACAGGGATTAAAGAGGAAAAAGATGCAAAACACCCCATAAATTCCCATCTCTCCAAGGCAGAGACACGGAGGAGAGAGCTCAGCCGCCCGACAAGGGCAGCGCAGCCTGGCACAGTCCTCCGTGACCGCGATGCCTTCTCCCCGGAGATTTCAGACCAACCAATTCACTTCTATGTGGGAGACAGAGATCATTCGTCAGCTTTAAAGAGGGACACCGTCGTCTCCCTGCTGTCAGGCCGTGGTGAAGGCAGACAGCTTCATTGGGAAAGCAAGAATTGCTTCGGGTTTGCCAAAAGCGCTCGCCAGGATGGCAGGGATGGAGGTGTGGAGGTATCACCCCTTTTCTGATACCTGGGCTGGGGGAGGCAGGAGGGAGGTCACAGACTCATCCCTGCTCCTTATTAATTTTTCACACTGAGCGACCCGCTGCAAAACAAGCCCCAAACCACGTAACCCGGCGGCCCGTGGTAACAGGCTTCCCCATTTCAACGTTATTCATCTGAAAGACCGGGTGAATGTACACAGAGAAAGAAAATATTTGTAGAAATCAAGAAATCAAGCCTGTGAATAATGTATCAATCAACAGCCTTTTCTTTTGGACTCAACAAGTACCATTCAAAGCGCTCAGAAAAAGGAGTGATTCATCTCTCATGTTATTGTTAAAATCCACGCCAATTTGTTTTTAATAGATACCAAGCGCTCTGATGAGAGCATCAGGAATAAAGTCTTAAAAAAATTATTATATCTTTCTAAGGATCAAGCCGATTTATTACCCCTTAAGCCTAAAAAAAAATAAACCAGGTAAAAAAACAAAAACAAAAACCAACAACAGAAAGCTTTCTGCATCTCTGCCAAAGCAGCTGGTGGGGCGGCAGTGGCTCGGAGCGGGGCTCCCCTGGCAGTGACAGGGCTCTGCGGGGACGGAGTCACCCTCGGGGCCCCGGGGACTGCGCAGGAACGCGTGGGGTGAAAGCACAGCAGAGGCAGTAGGCATGAAGAACTCAATTAGCCGTCCCTATGTACCCTGAGCGGCCGTGGCTGGTGTTTAATTTAATTGCAGAGAGAGCAATAAACTTTCCTGGCCTCAAAACGCATTCGTTCTGTTCTCATCACACCCGGCCTCGCCAGCCCGGCCACTGTCCGTGTGAAAAACACAAAGGAAAACCAGCAAACCCCAGAGATGACAATCGGGGAGGCCACTCACTGGGACACACCTCCAAGGAGCGGGGACCGGAGTGGCTGGCAGCCACCACCATGCCCTGCCAGCCCCGGGTCCCAGCCTGTGCCTCGCAGGAGCCCCCCGTGGCTGGGAACTGGTCGGTGAAGGGGGCGAGAGGGAGAAAGATGCCAGTTTGTGGTGGGCGAGAGCCCTCAGTAACACTCACCCACTCTGCCGAGTGCCCAGGTCTCCGCCGCGCGCTGGGGACCTCGTCTCTGCACAGGTCACAGCACCCATCCTGGGCAGAAAGGGGTCTGGCGGGCGCTGAGACCCACCGAGTGCTGCTACACGTCAGGGGGGAGTGGGAAACCACTGCGGCGCTATCCGGGCATCGGGTCCAGGCTGAAGGCTGCTCAGCAACAGCAGAGAGAGCTTGTAATTAAAAGGCAAAATGATCTGGGAAGAACTGAGGGTAAGGTGATGCTAAGGTGACTTGCAGAAAGGATACCAGTCCCTCTGTTGAAGGTCTACAACACACCTAGAGTGAGCCCATCCACCCCTGGAGAACGGGACGGGATGCAGCGATGCTCAGCACCGGGACCGGTTTGTGGTGAAGAGGAGCCTCCCAGTCCAGAGGACAAGAGCAGAAAGGCTCTGCGAAGGAAGCCCCAGGTGTCCGGGGAACAGCACAGAAAGGTCCCTGAGCACTGAACCAGCAGTTGCTGCCACTTGTTTCCCAACACCACGTGAAGCTCTAGGAGAGAAATCGAGATATTACTCACTCTTGAGGAAGGCTGAGAGGGCTGAAGGGCTTCCCAGGTCCTACTCCCCAGCTTGGCCTGGGAAAAGAAGGCAGGGGAGAAGCCAGCACGCCTTGTCACGCTGTTCATCTCCAGATCACTGACTGGGAAACACCAAAACGCTCACACCTGATGAAGGTGGCTCTTGTCCCTCTTTGTGCACCCCTGGAAGATCCCCGTGGTGCTCCCTGCTCTGCAATGGGCAGGGGGGGCCCGGCCGTGCTGCCCACACCACTTCCCCTGCCAAACCTCCACCAACGCCAGCCCAGAGAGCAGCGAGGAGGGGGCTGGCAGAGGAGAGCACCATGTCACCCCTCCTGGTCCCATCAAAAACCCCTCAGGAGGCTTAACCAAGCATCTCCTCGCTGGGTCTGCAGGGCAGGCGGTGGTAAATGGCTTGGTGCCGGTGGCTGGGAGACCTTCTCTGGCCCAGCTCAGATCTGGGGGCTGCCAGGCAGCGAGGGGGCTTCTGCACTTAGGGATTGCTCCTAAGCGCAGCCCATGGAAGGGTGCTGCAGGGTGCTGAGCACCGACGCAGCTCAGCACACCTTGACACGACCAGGAACACCCAGAGAGTCTGGGAGGCAGGCCCTTGAGAAGAAGGCGTTGCAGAAAATTCCTTTATTATCCTCGTCTGGGATCCTCAAGGCGTCTGACAGCGAAGCCGCTCTCCCGCCCGAGTGTGAGGGGATGGCAGGGCAGCAGCTGCCTTTTTGGGCAGAAATCTTGATGGTTGCACTCTTCCCCCCCGCCCCGCACGGGCAGCACGGAATGCTAATGCCGATGCCAAAACCCCTGTAAAGTGCAGGCTGAATTCTGGGGAATTAGTAAATTTCCATTTCAATTCAAATACAAATTAAACTCAAAGTTGTCATCAAAGAAAAGAAGAAGATGAGGATCAAAGTGATGCAACACTCTGGGAAAGGAAAAGATTAAAGAAAGTAAATTGAACAAGATTTTAAAGAGATATTAAAAGGTGTTAATGCAAGCTAATGCAGCTAATGAAGAGAAAGGGAGGCTATTCAATTAACATTTGCAGCAAGGAGAGGAGAGCTTTCTACACCTCCGCTATAACATCAAAGGGTGGATGCTACCTCTTATTAAAAGGGAACATAGAATATTTAAAAGGCAGAATAGATTAAAATAGATTTCAGATAATTATGTCTACCTCCATAATGGCAACAGTTTATCATTATATTCCAAAAACAAATCTAATAATATGTGCCACATACTGCGGTTAGAAACATTCTTTGAAGTGTTTCAGAAAAGCAGCAATTAAACTAAAGTACAGACGGGGCTGCGGTTTCTCTGGGTAATGGGAAACTTGAAATGTCCAGCCCAAGCTGGGAACTTTGCCCTTCGCCCAAGCTCGCCCTCCTGCCCAAAACGCCGGGGCCAAGGGGAGGATGGTGCAGGGAGAAGGGGAGGATGCAGAAGGGAAAAGGGGAGGATGCAGCAGGGAAAAGGGGAGGATGCAGAAGGGAAAAGGGGAGGATGATGCAGAGACAAGGGGAGGATGCGGAAGGGCCAAGGGGAGGATGGTGTGGGGAGAATTGGGAATGTTGCAGGGAAAAAGGGAGGATGATGCAGAGACAAGGGGAGGATGCTCGGCACGGGAAGCGTTATCCCCCACCGAGACTAGGCTGGGCGAGCCCTGCTGTGTTGTTAACGCGAGGTGACGGTGGCAGGCTGGCAGCCAGAGCCAGCACGTGCTCGCAGGGACCTTCAAGTGAAATTAAGAGACATGAGCTATCGCCAAAAGGACTGACTGCGCAGCACCCCCTGCCAGGGCCTGGCACTGTCACACCAACGCCATCACCTTCCTCCAACCGAAAGGGGATGGGGAAAGCAAAGAGTGGGGGAAAGCCCAGTGAAGGCAAACAGGCAGGCAAAGCAGCCTGACGAACCCACGAGAGCAAAATGACAAGCCAAAAGCCTCCTTCTAACGGCCCCTCGAGGGTTTTGGCCCTGCCAGCAGCAGGGATGTGCCGCGCGCCCGCACTCCGCAGCCGGCTCAGCCCCGGCGCTTCGACACAGCAGGGGTTTGTGTGCACGGGAGATGTTGTTTGTTGGGTTTGGAGCAATAATTAAAGATAATTTTAGTATTTGCAAACGCCGCAAAACTAAACAATGAGGCCCGAGTACAAGGTTATCTCCCCGGACCGCGGTGGATGCGAGGGGTTGGCATGTTTTCACCGGCAGAGCTCTGCACCACCACGGGGATTTTACTGTCACAACACAGAAACAGGAAAAGAAGTGGAAAAACCTGTGTCTTGGGAAGAGCAGAGGCCCCCACGCTCCCACCACACGGGGAAGCACCGGGTGGCCCGGGGCAAGGCTGGAAAGCACACGTGGGAAACGGTGCGGCATTCGTCAGCTCCAAACCAGAATCTCCTTTAGAGGCCACAGGCGTGTTTCTGTGCAGAAGACGGGCCCCGAACAGCCCGAAGCGATGCCCGTGCCCAAGTCCCTTGTCCCCATGCCACTGCTGAGGGTCAGATCCTGTCTCGCTCTTTGGGCAGCTCAGGGTTGTCCCCCGGCAGCCCCCGCTGACCCCCCCCAGCCCGTCCCTCCAGCAGCTCCCACGCGGAGACGCTGCCACCGCAGAAGCAACCACCAAAGCTTTTTTGAAAGTTATTTTCTTTCTGGTGAAGGGGGAAAAACCAGACACCGCATTAACCCTGGGGCAAGATGTCTGAGAATGAAACCCAATGTATTTTTAATTTCCTCCTGCGAGGCTCAGCACCCCCCTGGCTTCTGGGAGCCGGCAGGCGACCTGCCCACATATCCCCGGGCACGGAGAAGCCAGAACCACCTGAACCAGCCAGGATTTGGGTGTTTCGGGAGACTCGGACGAACATGTCAAGTGCTTCTGTGGCCGCTGCAGCCATTGCTCCATCTCTTTAGAGACTCACGGCATTTTCTCAAATTTGGCAGCAGGGAAGGGTCTTCCTTTGTTCCGTTTTGGGACCGGGGTTTTGAACCTGGCCTTGAACCCCTCCAGGGATGGGGCAGCCACGGCTTCTCTGGGCAACCTGGGCCAGGCTCTCACCACCCTCACACCAAAGAAATTCTTCCCCAGATCCCATCTCTATCCTGCATCTGCTCCTCCTCTCCCTCGGCTTTCCCCAGCCCTCTCTTGTGCCACAGGAGGGTGATGGGGCGAGGAAACCTCACCACTAACACAGCTCAGGTGATGTCGGTGAGAAATCCTCCGAGGTGTGTGTCATTTTCTGTTCCTTTCTCCCTGGAAACGGCTGCAAAGTCCGGCTGAAGCCCCACGGGACGGGGGGTCTCACTGTTCCACAAGCAAGTGCTTCTGCAGACGGGGCTCCCCAGCGAAGCAAACCTTCACCTGGCAGTAATGAAGCGCTTCCTTGAACAGGAATTAGTGAAAGCCCCAGGTTTTGGGGGTGGACGGCTCAGCCCGACGAGCGGAGGAAAGGCAGGATCTCTCCGTCTGAGCCAGGGCGTGTAAAACACACTGAATTAGCAGAGCTCATTATTTCAAGTGCCAGAGGATTTCGTCGAGATGCAGCAGCTTAATAGCGTGGCATTAGCCCGGTGACCCGCTCACCTCCGCCGAGGAGCCTTCAATCCACTCCTCCTCCGCTGCCGGGGGCGGCTGGAGCGGGTCTGGTTAACGACCCACCTGAGGACACCCCTCATAACCCCCACACCATCTCCAGAGCCCCATCCGAACCCCCGGCAGCAAAACCTGCTCAACCCCCCTCTGGAGAAAGCCCCTGGGTTTGGGGGATCCTTTCACAGGCAAATGTCAGCTCTGATGAAACATTTAAATTTTCCCATGGGAGATGTCTAAACAAAACATTAACATTTTGACTTAAAATGTCATTTCACTCTGGTTCTTCAATTAAAAACAAAATGACATTTCAAGTCAAAACGTCGATTCGAAACTGGGGTGTTTTTTTTTAGTTTTACGTTAGAAACCAAAATCGTATTTCAAGTGAGAGAGACAAGAGCAAGGCTTGCTCAGGAGCGCTGCTTCCTCCGGGGTTACCTGAGCAAACTCCCCGGGAACCTCAAATTCTGCGAGGACCGGCTCCCGGTCGAGCCATTTCCTTGGCATTTAACACCGTGATCACAGTCAGATTATTTTCCTCAGACAGAAACAGTCGAACAAAAATTCCCTGAGCAATTTACTGGAGGAATTTAGCATCCTTCCCTCCCCCGTTTTGTTCTCTATATATAAAATATTATTTTACGCGCTACAAAAATACTTCAAAACCGATTTATCCTTAAGCGTGACAAGGCCTTTTTTTTCTTCCAGCTGCAAAAACATCTGGGAGCAGGTTCAGCTTGTCCCCCGGGAGGGCCGTGGCGTCGCTGCCCGGTACCTCGTGGCAAATATATAAAGCAGGAGGAAGATTGCAGGCTGCGCTACGGCGTCAGAGGGAGTATCCTCTGCTGCCATTTAAATACCGAATAAGCAGTTACCAGCGCGAGTAACTATATGTTAGAACCTGGTGAAATGTTCACAATAAACTTAAAACCATACAAAACACTCTTGGTTTTGGCCCTCGGTCCAGACTCAGGTTATATCCGTCCCAGGGGTCGGTCTGTGAGCAAACGCAGCCTGCTGGTTGGGCTGTCGGATGAAAATCGTGAGAAATTCCACTTTGCAGTGTTTTCACGTGAAATTCAGTCACTTCCTGGGGCTTTGGGCTGGCCAAAAGTGGAGGACCCACAGCTGTGGTCCTGCTCTCAAGCCGGGCTCTCCTCTGCTGATCGAGAACCCAACGCCTGGCTCGGGATAAGGGTAGGAAACAGAAGGGGCTGGAAGGATGGACTTTGTGATCGTCTCTGGCCTCACATAGAAATGTATAATTATTTCATGCACAGGGCAACCTTTTCAAGCAGGAGCCTGAAGGCATCTCAGGCGGGTACGTCCAGCCTCCGGCTGCCCCTGGTGCACGGTGCAACCTCTGGGTGGTAAGAAGGTTCCCACCGCCACCTTCTGCTCTCCCAGAAGCTGGCCCAGGGGGCTGCTCTGCCCCTCATGGATCTGACTGAGGTGCCTGGATGTGACAACTGAGGAACACCTCGCCTGTGCGTCCCGAGGCAGACACAAGCTATTCAACACGTGGAAAACTCAGATGTGCTGGGAATAGCAGGTAATGGACATCTGGGTGCCTCAGGACCCTGCTGGCAGACACACACGTGCCAACCAGACTTTATGGTCCTCCAGGGTTAGATCTCACGTGAACGAGGTCTTACATGTCAGCTCTGGATGCTCCCAGGAGCAGTAAGGCAGTATTTATGTGCCCAAGTCATTTTGAAATGGGGCGTACGTGGCTCCAGACAAGATCAGAGCTCTACTGTGGGCACACACAGACATGGTTTTTCTCCAAGAAGGTTACTTATAAGGCAAGGCTGGCAAAAGAGTAGAAAAAGTGGCCTAGGGTTGTGGAGAAACTTGCTCGAGGCCACACCAAACCAGTGCCAAAGCAGAGAATGGCATCCAGGTCTCCAGCTCCCACCCCGGGCCCTCGACAACCAAACCACATCCAAGGGCTTCCCGAAGGTGCAGCCAAACCAAACCACAGGCTGGGGCCGCGCTCGCGTCTCCCTTTGTCTGCAGCCAACAAAGAGGCGGTGAAAGTAAAACCCAGCCTTTCCCTTCGGTCCTTCCCAAAACCTTTCTGCCGAGGAGACCCACCAGCAGAGCCCAGCCCAGAAGAAGGGAGCATGGGCTGAAGCTACAGCACTCTACCATGCTTCAGTCACTGCCTCTGAGACCTTTGGGGGCTGATGGCAACCGATGTCCTGCTTCCTCATGAGACCTCCTGCACTGATCCAACAGATCCAACACAGCCCACGTCCCCACTGATCAGGAGGCAGCTCTTGGAGCCTGGAGCTCGTGTCCCTCCAAACAAGCCTGAGAAGGACAGCACATGATGATATAAGAAGTTCCACCTAAACATGAGGAGGAACTTCTTTCCTGGGAGGGTGGCAGAGCCCTGGAAGAGGCTGCCCAGGGAGGTGGTGGAGTCTCCTT